>JAOWBL010005131.1:0-10487 GCA_028564865.1 Zenarchopterus dispar | reverse complement strand
TGTTGGGATTTTCCTTGTAACACTGTTTTATCTTTACCCTACAGTGTGAAGCGCCTCAAGGCAACTTTTGTTGTGAATTGGTGCTATATAAATAAAATCGAATTGAATTGAACCTATACCTGTACAAGTTGGTGTTTATATTGCAGGTCTTTATCACAGTACATTTTCTGTTTGTCCTTCCATGTACTCAGTATTAACTTTTTGTCTCTGGCTGTACTGTTCTTTGTTTGCAGCATCGCTTTTAAAAGGCCTGAAGCATACCAATATTGTTCTCCTCCATGACATCATTCACACAAAGGAAACCCTGACACTGGTCTTTGAATATGTGGTGAGCATTCTTCATGGAAATGAGGGTGATCTGATTTGAGTGTTCCAAAGTAAATAATGTTACGCCTTTTAAAAAAAGAGGACCAATGTATCAGTCACCAATTTGTATTCTTAATGATTAAGTTAATTTTTTTTCTCTCACTGCTCAGTGCTTTGCACCTTTGAGTATGTGAAGTGTGGATAGTTTGATTGGCTATTGAGTCTGCTAATTTATGGGAAGTTCACTGATTCAGTGTGTTTTTACTGTAGTCCTGTTAAATTCTGTGTACACAATTGACCACAAATGATTTTATTTTGATAGAATTCGTTGACTGAAGGAAAGTTTAGAGCCAAAAGTCCTCTTAGTTGATGCATACTTGTTAATGTATAGAATTTAACGTCATATTTTTGGAGAAGGTATTCAGCTCACTTTATAATCTTCATTGCTCAGTGAGGGCAGATCTCTCAACTAGCTTACTCAGCATTCTAACCTTATCAGATTTAATAAAAGAGAAAATTGTGTGATGTTGGTGAAGTTGACACATCAAACACTGAGTCTGTGAAATGTGAAACATATTCGAAGCTTGTGTTTAAATGAATATGGCAAGAAAAGATCAGTTTGGTTGAAGAGTTTAAACAATATTGATCAGGTAATTCTTCTCAGGATATTCTATGCTTATATTTAACTCAGTACAGTATTTTTTTCAGTTGTCAGCCATCCATCATTTGGTCATAAGCTTGTTCATATTTTTGTATTTATTGTCTTTTAACTATACATGAAACTAATAACTAATTATTTTAAGCAAATGATGATTTCAAAACGGTGAATGACGTTCTAATAGTGATAAATAATTGTGTGTACTGCTTTGTTTAAAAAAAAAACATTGTCCTTTAATGTTCCATCCTCCAAACAGGGTGTAGTGATGCAAAATGATGGCCTAAAAGGATAGACTGTATCATAGAGAGGAGGTGGATATTCAATTCAATTTCATTTTAATTATATAGCATTGATTATAATATAAATGGTCTCTAGGCACTTTCCAAAGACCCAGCGCATAACCTTGAGCAATTATAAACTAAACAATGGCAGGTTAAAAACTCCCTTAATGGGAGAAAAACCTTAAAGCCAAACAATGGCGAGGAAAAACTCCTCTTTAAGAGGGAAGGAACCTTGAGCAGGACCTGGAAATAAAGAGTGAAGTGATGGAAACTGGATGGAGAGTAGGCTTATGATAAAGATGGGCAATCATGTCTGTGTTGAGGCAGTTGAATGAATTATTCAGCAGACTCAGCTGTGATGTAGCCTACAGTGGAAGAGTGTTAATATTAATTGGATATCTGAGTCACTGCATCTTCCATTTACAAAACTGCTTATGAAGCACCAGGTGTTAGACTTGAAGGGAGACGAAAACAAAAACATGTTCGTCTAAAATGAGGCAACAGTGGTTGCATTTACTGATAGTGAGTACATAAGACAACTAATAATGCATACTTTGCTATAAATAAACCTGCTTTTTTACTCCTTACATGTGGATGGTATAGTTTGTATGGATTTATTTATTTTCTGCAAGTGCATTATACTGTAATGGTTTTCAGTTTTACAAAATTTTGAAACATGACTTTGGAAAATGAATATGACATAGCAATATTATACTGCTTTTGGTTTTATTTTCCAGCACACAGACCTATGTCAGTACATGGACAAACACCCTGGGGGTCTCCATCCAGACAACGTTAAGGTAATGCTTCCATAATTATGCTGGATAAAATTAAGTTGGTGCCATTATCATGGTCTATTTCAAAGTGAGCAATGCTTTCCTTTAAAAAAAAAAAAAAAAAAAAGGTTTAGGATATTAATTTATACACAGCTCTCTCAAGGCTTCATTATCACATTTTATTTGGAATAAGGCCTGGATTTTAACAGATGCATTCCCACTGAACAGCAACCCTTCTGCTTTTATAGCTGAGATGTTCCAACCAGTTTTTTCTTTCTGATCCTGATTCTGATAACTGAGCTTTAGGTATTGGCCCTTCGAGAGTATTGTCCCAATACCTGTGTGTTATTTTTTAATTTTCATCATTTTAAATAATAGTTTAAAAGTTTAAAAGTTTTTATTTTAAATGAATATCAGACAAAGAATATCTTTTAAATAAAGAGCAGTTTTAGAATTGTAGTTCCGACCTCAGAAACAGTACCACCTCTAGATGTTCAATTACAGAGTGAAATCCAACAATTTCAGTGACCAACCATGAAATGACCATTTAGGACAATGAATTTTACACTTTTTCCCATCATTGCTCTTGATTCGACAGACAGCACCCTTGCATAATGAGGATGTTGCAGTTTCCTGGTGGGATTTTCAGCTTAAAATAACACAATATTACCAACATATTGTTAATGCTGGATAGCTATCACAGTCCAACTCATGTTCTACTTCTCCACTTGGAGACTCAAACCAGGACTTTCCAAAGTAGTATTTAATAACTTCCTGTCCTGGATTTTAGACCAACAAAGAAGAGTTGTGATTATTTGTATTATTTCTTTACATATAATTAAATATATTGACTTGACAAAGACAAATGCATTAAATATTGCTTGTAAACATTCTAGCAGAAACTAATTTGCAATCACTGTCCCTGGTTTGACTTCCAAGATGAAAACAAATTTAACAGGTTTTTAAAAATATTTTAAACTACAACATCCAGTAAAATAAATTAATACAAAATATGGTGTACTTCAACGATTGCAGGAGTCAACATAGGTGCACAGAAAATGTCAAGGAAGAAGAGTTTAGGCTCGACTTGTGTGTGTACATGCATGCATGTATAGGTGCATGTATATGTATATATGCTATGGGTGTTTGTGATGTAGAAATGTAACATGCACAATTAGTGCTTACACACTTGCTTTGGTTTTGGCCGTTTATTTGTATTCAAGTCAGTAAGGTAATAAATTGTCAAATCCATTGAGTGCTTTGGTCGTAACCCAAGTTGTTTGGAATGTAGAAGATTTTTAGGTGATCCGCATGTTGTTTCGCAACTATTTTTCAAGGAGCTTTGAGAGCGAGGGCAGAGTGAAATCCAACATTTTTAAACACCAACATATCGTGATGAACATTTAGGACAATGTATTTTACAATTTAAAGAAATCAAAATAGAAATGCGTCTATAATTACAGACTTGATCACATGCTCTGCATTTAAAAATTGGAGTTATAGCTGCCATTTTCAGCTGCTGAGGAACTGGTTAGTGCTCATTCTGCTTACAAAAATGATGAAAATACACACTGATACCAATATTCATAATTTTGGTAGTATCTGCAAGTATTTCTGATTCTGGCAAAACATCTGTTACCATTAACTGATCACCAGCAAGGTAACACTTACTGATGATCAGCTAATCAAATGCATTTGATTGGCAGTCCCCATTTGCTTTTTAATGCCTAGGGAAAAGTGAGTTTTTTTCGTTTGTTTTTTTTTTCTAACAGCCTGCTTTTATTTTGAAGACTTAATTGGTTGAATGCTACAAAGCAGCATGGGGCAGCAGCATGGTGGTTTCGTGATTAGCAGTCTTGCCTCACAGCAAGAAAGTTCCTGGTTCAATTTTTGGGCCTGACAGGAGTCCTTCTGTGTGGAGTTTCAACCCATGCTTGCATGGGTTCCCTCCAGGTCCTCTGGCTTCCTCCCACAGTGCAAAAACATGTATATTAGGTTGATTGTCCCTGCTTGGACTTTTTGTACTTCAAATCCTTAAACTTTTTAATATATTTCAGGATTTCTAAAAGCCATTGGGATATATTGGGGAAATCTTCAAATCTTTGAAAAAGTCCCTCCTCTTTAAGACCTTATAATTTTATTTCATTACTTTCATACTTTCAGGTGGAGACACTATTCAAACTTTAACCTGCTCACAAGACTTTAAACTCTTACCATTCAAAGAAGTTTGTTGACACGTCTTATCATTTCGAAAATATGAAGCTTTGTTTTGAGCATCAAATCTGCTTAGTCATGCACTAATCTATCCATAGATTTTAAATCAGCTCTGAGTAATAAAAAATTGATTTAACTGAATTAAACTGGAGATGAACTGAGTTATGTCAGAAGGAGGGTTGATGTAGAGAGAGATGAAGGGATTACAGATAAGGTGATAATGGAGGCATGGCATGCAGAAATAAGATGGAGGGATAGCATATAGCCTACCTATCTATCCATCTATTATAATAGATGGATGAATAGGCAGACCACAATTGCATGGCACCCTTATGTCTCTCCCTTCTTCTTCCTCATAATCTTTATTTGGATAAACTTCAAGTTCTTTATCAATTCAAACGTTTTTTCATCTTCATATTATCCAATAATTTCATTTTAGATCAGCGCTACTTCACCTATCAGTCCTTCCTTTTATGGCTTCCAGGTACTTGCGAATTTGATTATTCTGCAAGAGTTTCGGCTACTCATCCTCCTCTTTAACACAGAGTTCTTTTGTTCAGCTGATCTTCCTGTTTAGCTTATGTTTTTTTCGTCTTATCTTCTTCTCTTTAACCCTTTATGACCTGCTGGAGTGCCATCGCTGCCATTCACATATCGATTTCCAAAATGCCTGAAGAATTTTAATCTACTAGCATGCAAAAATGTAAAAATATGCTTAGGCGAACTTGTTCTATGGTAGGTCATAAAGGGTTAACTTAATGCTTTAAGGTTATTCTTCTCTTCAGCCTATCTTCCCGTTTCCAATCCTTCCTCTCCTCTTCAGGTGATCTTCCTCTTTTAAAGTTAACTTTTTGTCTTCAGCTCATCTTCATGGCTTCAGCTGATTTTCTCTTCAGTTGATCCTACTCTCTTGGCGTCATTTTCTTTTTTTTAATCGTCTCCATGTCCAAAGCCCATCTTCTTTTATTTACCAAATATTCTTCTTTTCAGTGTCTCCTCTTACCTTCAGCTCCTCTCTGTTCTTCCTTCATCTTTAGACTTTTCAAATATCTGAGCTAGAGTTTACCATCTTCTTCACATTTTTAGATAACTTTAGTAATGTCTTTAATTTTTTTTGCATTTCATATATGTGTGTGTGTGTGTGTACATGTCTGTATATGTGTGTGTCTGTAAAATATTCAGCTAAATCAAAAATAAAAAGCAATGACTTTTTTTCTTTTTATGGTATGGGCTTAATGTCAGTTTTGTGTCATTTTTTTGAGAAAAAGGTTTCATGGATTATTTTTGTTTTTACTTTATTCAGTTGTGCAGGTAGTGGGTGGGGATGTGACATTAGCAACGTTGTTTACGTTGCTACTCTGATCATTTTCAGATCTTTATGTGCTTGCTGTAGATCTCAATTTATTGATTAACCTTGTATCACATACAATTTTTAGACCCTAGTGTCCAGGTATAGAACAAATTTTTATTTGTAACAATTTCAGACACACTTAATGTTAAAAGTCTGAATTGTTTTATTGGAAAACATGGATAGTTATATTAAGCCAATGACAATGAAGTGATTATTTTTTCCTCATTAATGCTGACTTTTGTTTTCCTTTTACATTTTTCTTTTGTCAATTAGTCTTATCTTTTTATTCTCACTCATTCCTGTAGTTAAAGGTTTTGATTACATAATCAGCTCCCAGCTTCCTCCAAATAGGTTTACCCAGATGGTGTATTGTCATTATTTAATTGCAGAAATATCCCTACTGACTATGCTGAATCAGATGTATAAAAATAAATCTGTAACAATATTTTAGCTTTTTGAACTACTACATAATTATGTGAAACATATTTGTAATTAAACCTGAATATTGCTCCAGTTGTCCCCACTGTTTCGTATTACCACTACTATCAATAATATAACAAATAAATATGAATGTGTATAATTACCTTTTCAGATTAATAAGGCATTTTTGAACTGAACTAGATCAACTTAAATTGAATTGATTCGATTTAAATTAACTTAGAGTGCAAATGGCACTGAGCTCTCTCCAGGTAAAGTCAAACAGAAGAATAGAAAAAAAAATACTTACAATAAAAAGCTGACAGAACTAAAATTAAAAGTGGGCCTGTACTATGAAGTTGTACTTCTAAAGTTCAACAAACCCACAGTCATCTGAACAGCAGTACTGTTCTTAGATTTCTCCAGGGCATTTAACACCATCCAGTCTGGATTAGTACATAACAAACTCCTGAACACACAAGTGGGGCAGCACGGTGTCTTGGTGGTTAGTATTGTTAGCTCACAGCAGGAAGATGCCTGGTATGACTCCCAGGCTCGGCAGGAGTCTTTCTCTGTGGAGTTTGCATGTTTTGCTTGTGTGGGTACTCCAGCTTCCTCCCACAGTCCAAAAACATGTATATTAGGTTGACTGAAAACTCTAAATTGTTTCATAGGTATGAGTGTGCAGGTGTTAATATATGTGGCCCTGTGATGGACTGGTGACCTGTACAGGGTGTACCCCTGCCTATCATCTCTAATGGACTGGGACAGGCTACAGCAGACCTCTGTAACACTGTAAAAATGGTATAGAAAATGAATTAATTAATTAATGAAAGACACAAGTGGATGCCTTCACAATAAACTAGATTACTGATTACAATCAACTGGATAACTTACTATGGTTTGTGAGACAGAATGGTTATGTGTCTGGCCAGGTGGTCAGCAGCAGGACAAGAGATGGATCAGTGACGGACAAGAGATTGAGTACAGAGAACTGTACTCATAGCATGGTGTGGTAACAATCATCACATCCCGAATGTGAACAAGACAAATGAGGTGATTGTGGATTTTAGGAGCTCATGGTTTAAATCAGATAGTTTTTACCTAAACAATAGACTGGACTGGATATACAACACTGATGATGTTTATAAATAAGTCTGTTGTGACTTAAGGAAACTGAACAAGTTGAAAAAGAAGGCTGGCTCTGTTCTGGAGACTATTCTGGAGCCTCAGGAATTGATTGTGCAAAAGAGGATACTTTACAAAATGAAGATCATAGACAATCCTGAGCATCCTCTTGACAACACAGTGATTCAGAAGTAGAGTGCCAGTTCATGTCAAAATTTGAGGCTATTGAATATCCAATGTGTCACATTGCACTGATTCTTATAATGACTCTGCTTTCACTCTTCTTCTGCTTCTTCAGAAATGCTGCAACACAGACCACAGGTCCTTCCTGCCCATAGGAATAATCCTCTCTAATGACTAATATATCTCTAATGACTCTTTACTCTTTGGAGAGACTTAAATTATGACTGAAGAAACAATTACATTTCCTGAAGGGGATTAATAAATTTTTTTAAAATAGAAATTGAGTGAACGGTGTGTGTTTGATGAGTAAGGGCAGGTTTTCCCAATTTTTTTATTTTTATTTTTAAATGATCTAACCCAAGGCAGGAATGGTAAACTTGGTATAAAGCCTGATTTTACTCCAATCGGATTTATTTAGTGTAAATGACTGTAAATCCTGCAACAGTGAGAGAAATTAAATGGTTTATCTAGAATCAAAATGCAATGAAAAATGGGATTATGCAGACTTCATTATTTGTTCAATTATTTGTACAGGGGAGTGATGAACTGCTACATCTCAGAATCAAAATAAAACAGACATAATATTGATCTGATTTTGGGTTTATTATGGGATTTGTTTATTAAAGTTTTGTTTTATTTTATGTCATGAATATAACACATTTGTTATTTTTTTTATGGTGCTTCTGCAAATCTCTGAGTATTATTTATCCCACTGTGTAACTAGTTCTCTACAAATTGTCAACCTCATTATTTCAAACCAATCAATTGTTGGAAGGAATCGTTGAAAAAAGAAAGTTATTTTATAATTAATTTAATATTTACAAGTGTCATCTGAAAAGCCTGTGACAGTCACTTCCTTCTATTCATTTTTGTTTGTTTGTTTGTTTTATTCATTTAATTTTTCAGCTTTTCCTATTCCAGTTGCTGAGAGGGCTGTCTTATATCCACCAGAGATACATTCTCCACCGAGATCTGAAACCACAAAACCTGCTTATCAGCGACACTGGAGAGCTCAAACTTGCTGACTTTGGTGAGCAGGCAGGAAACTGATTGACTGTCCTTTTCTCTGTGTATCTACAACATGTGTTCATTTCAAAACATAAGGCTACTGAATATCCAATGTGTTGCAGTGCATTAATTCTTATGATAATGACACTGATATATACTGTCATACAGTGGTATATATCTGTCTGTTAGTATGTGTATCTATATCTATCTGTGTGTGTGTCTGTGTGTGTGTATATATACACACACACAGACACACACACACAATAAGGTAAGATGAGAACATAACCTAACTGGTGTATCTAATTTTTAATTATGTTTCCTGTTGATTTTAGTTGTAATATTTTAGATGAAGTCATCTTGAGAATCATTAAAGTTTTTTCTCTTTCATTTCTAAATGGTTTAATAACAGAAGTTTTCACTAAGAGCCAATTTATGACCTAAAGTTTTCAGGTAGAACTTAGTTGCCTTTTAATGCTATGCCTTTATCAGTAATTATTTTGCCACTATCTTTTATGTTATTTTATTTTAAGTCTTTATAGGTAAGTCTAAGGTTAAAGAATAATCAGATTCTAATGTGGTAATGTTTTAATACTGATTTTTTTAATAAGTGTCATATTCACACACTCTAGTAATGTATCTCTTTTTTTCCCTCACAAAATTGGCTATTATCAATTTTCCAAATGATCAATGATAATTTTGTTGCTGACTTTGGTGAGCAGGCAGGAAACTGATTGTCCTTTTCTCTGTGTATCTACAAGTTGTGTTCATTTCAAAACTTCAGGCTACTGAATATCCAATGTGTTACAGTGTATTAATTCTCATTCATTGATTTTTCTTAATTCTGATGACTACGTTTTATTCAGAAATTTGCAGTAATTCATACAGTAATAGTTAATTTGGCACAAATACATTAAATAGTTAATGTTTATGTATACCCTTATTTCTCCAATCACTTTTTAAGTATCTTCTAAAAAGAGACAATCTCAAAGAGATACTGTTGGGTGTAAACACATGGATTTATATGTGAAGTTGAAATAATCTTTTCTAGTCAAAAGCTCAACCAGATGTTCATGAGCACTTTACACAACTCCAGGTCAGTGTCAAATGCTGACCCACATCAGCCAGTCTAAACTAACCTAACTCAACCCAAATAACCTAACTACAGTAAAACAGCAAATAGCTAATAGAAGAATAACCCCCAAATCTAAAATAATCCTCTCTGTCTGTGGCCCTAAACAACATCAAGCAGATAAACATCCACTGACTCAGATTGTGACAGAGCATTAGAGGAGAAACAAATCCTTTCAGTCTTTATTGTTTAATGTACTTCCATGAAAATTTTGATGCAGTCCATTTCAACACCTCTATCATTTATCATTTTAAACCATTGTTTGGTAAAAGGACAGAAATGGTCAGACACTCCCAACACAAGCACAAACTTCAGCTCATGAAAATGCCTCAACTGCATCAGTTCTTTTTTTTTTTTTTCAGTTGCAAACACACACAGATCTTTATTCTTTTAATCACATCATTATATGGTATTAAACTCGTTTCAAGTTCTCCTCTACATTATTTAACATTTTCACACTCAGACTACCATTAGGAGGAAAGGAAATGCAGCTTTATCCACACATGCACATAATTCACCCAGAAATCATCATATTCATCACACACCATACATATCGTCATAGAAAAGTAATCTAGAAGTGCCACAAAACTCTTAGCATTAGTTTGTCCAATAAGTATAGCTACCGTGTCCATACGACAGTGCACCACTGTTTTAATTCAATTTTACTTGTTTATCTTCAATTCAAAACAAAAGTTGCCTTGAGGCGCTTCGCACTGTAGGGTAAAGATAAAACAGTGTTACAAGGAAAATCCCAACAATCCAATGATCCCAGATGAGCAAGCACTTGGCAACGGTGGGAAGGAAAAACTCCTTTTTGACAGGAAGAAACCTCCGGCAGAACCAGGCTCAGGGAGGGGCAGCCATCCGCCTCATCTGGTTGGGGGTGGGGAAACAGAGAAGACAGAAAGGAGAGCAGAGAGAGGTACATGCTATGGGAGAGAGAAAACAACATTTAATGGCATGCAGCAGTAACAAATACATGCATGGGGAGTGAAAAGAGGTGGGTGGGGTAGAAATGCCCAGCATAAGAGGCCCC
>JAOWBL010005130.1:0-10488 GCA_028564865.1 Zenarchopterus dispar | reverse complement strand
TGATATAAACTGATTAAATTATTTCATATTCTTTTACTGGCAATTCTGGCCTTTCTTTTAAGCTACCATTCTTTATTATTGTGTGTGTGTGTGTGTGTGTGTGTGTGTGTGTGTGTGTGTGTGTGTGTGTGTGTATGTGTGTGTGTTTGGAGGGTGGGGCATGCAGGGGTGTTATATAAGGACAATATCTTATTTAAAAGTGAAATCTGACAAATTCTAATCTGTCGACTCCTCTTTTCTTTCTTCTCAACACACATATGTTCAAGGCAGATAGCTGCCTTTTCTGAGCTTGATTCTGCTAAAGTTTTCTTCCTGTTAAGGAGGAGTTTTTCCTTTTCACCGTCGTCTGGTACCTAATCAGGATGGGGGATTGTAACAGGAAAAGAAAAAAAAAACTTCTCGTCCAATCTGTTGATTTTCTTAATTATGAATTTATTGTTAATTCTGATTTTATTGGGTTCATTTGGACCAGTTCTGGAATGAGTTAAATGAAATGCCCTTCTGTCAAGTTTGTCATGATTTGCCACAATATGAATAAAGCCGAATTGAATTGATTTCAAATTGTGTCCCATGCTATTTCAAGTTGGTCACTGATTTTACTTCTCCACTGCTATGTTGATGACTTTGTAACATTGTTTAGAAATGTTTGTAACATTGTTGTAGACAATACAATAATAAAACTATATTTATTATCATTTACACCACAGGACTTGAGGGCTAATTCTAATTTTCTTCCTATTTCCTGATTTTTTTTCTTTTTTTTTCATTTAATTTTTTTTTAATCACCTTGTTTACATTATCTTTTCAAAAAGACCCACACCCAATATCTGCTTTCATCCTGATTACCTGCTGGGGAAAATAAACAAAGAGATGAATGGGTCCACAAAAAGTTAGGCAGCAAGGAAAGAAAAACATCCAGTTTTACTGATGAATTCTGGAGAATTTAACTCTGGTGTAACTGAAAATGTAGTATATAGGCTTATTTTCTTTAGTGCTTTGACACTCCTTCTCAGTGCTCCCATCTAGTTCAATAAAATTAAATGCTATAATATAAATTCTGAGGCTTCTGCATTGTTCTTAAAATTGTGAAAAACATACCAGAACATTTTATCCAAGTGATTACTTTCCAAAGGATTCTTTACAACTTGCCACTCTAGTGAGAGATGTAAACATGAGGGTGGGGTGGGGTGTGACCCACCAAATGTAAGAAACACAGCTACTCTTTTGTTTGCATTGGCATGCGAAATCTTTTCCATCATATCTGATTAAATTCCACATATGAATAAAGTCTGAAACTGAAAGAGAAAATCAAAATTCATGTTTTTTTTTTTGTTTTTTTTTTATTATCTTGTTTGTTTTTACTGACTATATGATCTGTACCACATGCAAGGAAAACAATGAATTGAGTCACATCAACCTTGCAGTGTAAATGTAGCTGTAGAGATGCTGTTCTACATTGGAAATACAGTTTATTGTTTCATTTATGATTTGGCAATAAAAATAATAATATAAAAACACCATATGAAAATAACAATCAATTTTAAAGTATATCAAAGGAAATTTACTTTATTTTAGGACAAAGCAGTCTTTTAAAGTAGCCAAAGGATTTTTGTTCAAGTTGAAACATCATTTTCAATTTCTACTCAAGGAATATTTGTCTCATTTTAGGAAGCCTCATCTAGCTCTCGTGGTCTCACATACCTACAGTCACCAAAAACCAGTCAAAGTACCTTTAGACTCCCATCCCGCTCATCTCTTGGGACATCTTTATATTGTTTCATGGCACAATGTCACGCGTCAACAGCAAAGAAACTACCTCACAATGACAAATCAAAGCCATGACAGATCAGAAAATGAGATCAACCAAGCAACTACAACTAAGTAATATACCAAACTCCTTCATTATGTCATCTCTGTAGTTCGGGAATGTCATTCCTGAAATGTAAAAATCTCTGTGAGTCAAAGTAATGCAGGTTGGGAGATGGGATTAATTTCAGTTAGACAACTCATCTAGTGAAGTTTTTAGAAACATTTTAATTGTAAAACATGGATCACCCATGGGCTCCATTCAAGCATAGTTTATCAGGCTTACATAGAAATACAGCGGTGTAGGAATAACCCCCACCACAAATCAGAGCCCATGGGTGGAAGGGAGGGTTGGAGGTAAGACTGACATTTTGAGAGTAATAGCAAGCTTTGTAGGTCAGACATCTAAAGGCATCTAAGAACACATACTTCTAGTTCCTTATATAGGTCAAAAAACAAATGAGCTAATTGGAATGGACCATTCAGATGGGTAGATGTAAGCATGCACACACACTGAAGAGAATTCTAGCCTCAAATAACTCCTGTGGGTCATTTCATTTCCTGAAGGAGAATAAGAGTAACGGCTTCTGTGGTTAGAGTTAAATTTCTAAAATGATTAAACTCAGAACTGTCTACTGATAGGATCAGAGTGGCACCTGTCAAGATGGTCGTGCTCCATTTAATAAGTTTTCTGTAGCTATTAATTCATTATTGCACGATTTCATAAATATTCAGTGCACATCTTCAAACTCTGGCTTCATTTCAATCTCACCTGAAAAGTTTCATGACTGCATCTTGCACAGCTGTGGTACTCTTATATTGACAAAATATGCCAACTGGACAGAAAGACAGACAAAGGGGAACTGAAGTGCCTTTGTGGAAGTTCCTGCTACAGAGCTGTGCATCCGGTACCACAATGTTCAATCATGGCATACATGTATAAACATTCAGACTCAGGGGAGAACAATACAAGAGGTGCAATCATAACTGGTAAAAATGAACACTTTAAATCATTCAGACTGTTTTATATATCAACATGAATATGACATCAAAGCATGTATAAAGAGAGTTTTTTTTTTCTCGTTTGTGTACAGTATGTCCTTTTTCCTCCTCTATTATGATTAGGAAATATGTTATGAATAAAACATGACTCCTGATTCTTTGAGCATTCATGGGAAGACACAGTCCAATACCAGGCTCTGGTACCTCTGCATCAGGAATACAAACAACCTGCTTGAGTTCAGGTTTCCTTTGAATGTACTTTAATGATGTTCTGCTCGGATCCTGGTCCTGCCACGCTGTTTGTTGAAAGCCATGATATTGGTCTTTCGTGTGAAGCCATCAAAACTTTCTATTAGATGAAATGATGTACTCAGACCTTTTATTACTGCCAGCATAACAAGGTTTATTCTGTGTTGCTTAGGGTGATAAACCCACAAAGAATAACCATCCATCTCCAAAGCTGTTCTCCTGTCTGGGCAGCTGTAGTCACAACTCTTATAAGCAGCATGCAGCCACCAAACGCCAAACAGTAGCTTATAAAAAGTTAAAAACTACACCTGACATTTCATTTGCAAACTTGAAAATCTTAACACAAATAGCTAATCAGCCAATCACATGGTAGCAGCTCTGTACAATTAGCTTCTGAAGTTTAAACTAAAGGATCAAAATGGGGGAGAAAGGTGATTCAAGTGGCTTTGAATATGGCTTTGACTATTTAAGAATCGGCCAGTCTACAGGAATGTTCTCCTTCAGTCATTTGTAGGGCTTTGAGAAAATGTCCAAAACGAGAAAATACCCTGAGACTGGTACTTCTCTGAGCAAAAATGTCACATTGATTTCCAAGGTAAAAGGAAAATGAATAGATTGGTTGAGATGACAGGCAGGAAAAAGTATCTCAAATGAACACTTATGACCAAGGTATGCAGGAGGCCATCTCTGGATGCACAAATCCAGCTGTGAAGCTGCTGATTAACAGCTGCAGACTACATCAGGTGCCACACTCCTGTCAGCTAAGAACAGGAAATTGAAACTATAAGTCACAGAGTTCACCAAAATAGGGCAATAAAAGATTCCAAAAGTGTGAGGAGAAAACTTTCAGCTACTCTGGAAGTTTATGAGTACACTTAGTTCAGACTAGTATTGTGTCTGCAGTTTGGGTTCATTTGTCTTAAACAGCTACAAAGATGTTCTTTTAAGAACTACATGTTATGTTGTCTGAAGATCACCTAGCTCTGTTCTTTAAAACTGTTGTCCTGGCGACTCTCTGTGTCACTCCTGCATTAAGACTTGAGATGTGAATTTGTCCTTTTTGAAAAATGAAATAATTTATGACCTTGAATCATATTGCCAAGTCTTTATTTTGGACTCTGGTTATATTATTTTAGTCTTTCTCAGATCTTGCAGTCAACTGGTGGTTAAAATATATTTATACACAGCAATAAGATACTTTTTCCACAACAAGAAAGCATGACCAAGTCTGATGCCCCTTCATTTCTGTTTCAATATTCAGATTTTAGAGGAACTCTATTGACAATTAAGGCTTTTCTCTTGATATGATTAAGGCCACTTAGTAATAACTGTGCATCATTTCAGTTCCACAACTTACCTCTGTGCAGGTTGGATTGCTGCTGACCCTTCTCACCCTGGACACAACCTGTTTAACACCCTTCCCTCAGGCAGGACCCTACAATCCATCCAGACTACAACTTCCCGCCACAAGAACAGCTTCTTCCCCTCAGCCATCAGACTCATGAACAATAGTTAAATGACTCATAAAACAGCCAAACTATTCTCCTGCTACTGTCTATACATGTATATTGTAGATTTTCTTTTCTTCTAAACTTATTCGGTATTTTATTTTATTTTGATTTATTTTGCTGATTCACATGTATTTATTTTTATTCTATTTTTACTTTACATCATTCCATGTTTTTATCTGCACCGTCACATCAGAGCAATTTCCTAGTCTGTAAATCTGTTTACTGGCAATGGCAGTGATTCTGATTCTGATTCTGACTCTTACCTGGGTATTGTTGCTGATCATCTCCATCCTTTGATAACTACAGTGAACCCATCATTGATGGCTTCTTGTAGTAGGATACTGTGATCCTACTACAAGCAGGATCACAGTATCAAAGGATCCAAAGCAACAATCATATCATAGCCTACTGCTGTCTAGATCAATGACATGACCTCCCCAGTCATCAGTTCTAAACAGGGAAGAGGGGTGTGGCAGAACAGAGGATTTGCATGGATGTTGAGTTGATGTATCAGCGGCAGCTGTGTGATGTCATCATTTCCATGTGGAACAAGACCTCTGAGGAATGATCCCACAACTTTCTTGAATCTATTTTTAGCAAAAGTATTTGTGAAGGTAAAAAGGGATCCAAGCCAATAAGGTGATTCACAATATCAAATAAAAAAAGACACTTGCATACATACCATATAAATACATCAATAAAATAAAATTAAAAAAAAAACAAAAAAAAACTTGGTACAGCTTCTGACAGCACCAGACTTATAAAGTATTACTCATGAGTTTTTGGGAGTAAAAGTTTCTTCCATTAGATTTTTAAATTTTTTTTTTTCCAAAAGAACTGTGCTGGTACATATGGAAAAGTATTCTTTATGTCTTGCAGAAAGAGACAAAACAAGCATGGCCACTTGGACAAATATTCTGTTAGGTTACAAATTAAAACACTTCTTACTCAATTCATATTTTTTAACATATACTGTGAGTCACATGATGCATAAGTAAGCCAAACCAGCAAACATTTTTGATCTTTGAACTACTTAGAAATACATGGATAACATCTTTTGTCATAAATAATTTCCTTAGAACCTGAGCAAAAACATGTAATTGTGCATATTTCACTGCTCCCAAGTGCCCAAAAGAATCAGTTGACGTAAATCTAAATGAAAGTTCATATAACCCGGAAAATCAAACATGTTGCTTTTAATGTGATGAGACTTATATACTACCAGCACTGATTTAGAGTTAGTAGCTCACATGCAAACTCGAAAGGGCTAAAAAAAGGTGATCTTGAATCTGAAATGCACTTCCTTGTGTTACACCTGCTTGTTCAGATCTCTGCTGCTGAAAGTCTCAGACGCTTTAGGTCAACATTGAAAACAGTTTTATTTAATGCTGCCTTTAGGTAATCAACCACAGTGCACTGTAACCTTTATTTCTTGCATCTCATTTCCTTTATTCTTTTTAACTTATTTCAGTCTGTTTTTAATTTTGGATTTAAACTTATTTTAATGCACTTTTTTCTAAATGTTTTCATACTTGTATAGCACATAAAATGTGCTATACAAATAAACTTGCTTAATCTCTCCTTGGCATTATCTTTGTGTTGACTGAAACTGATGAGTGACAATGTCTCTGACTCATACAAAACAAAAAGAAAAGTCAGAATAGCGCAGAATGTTGATCAGAGCATTTGGTGAGAGCATTTAATCAGAGCTCTAATCAGCAGGTAGAGTTCTTCGTATCAGCTTATGTGGCAGAGCCAAGCCTTGGACAGTCCAAGCCCAATTTAACCCATACTTTTGACAATGGCATGAATTAAAAATGATTGCAGTGGGGATAGCCTTGTCAAAACCATTCACGTTGAACAGGATGACCTATGTCTAAATTTAAAACAATTCAATGATGCAGATGAGCATTACATAAAAAAGGATAATGGCACATTTTAGCAACTTCTGCCAGACTTGGCAACTACACATAAAGTTAGAAAGCATTGGACCCTTACCTGAAAACAAATGCTGACACTAAAATTGTTTTTCATATTTAATCACTTTTAAAAGAAAACTTTTTTTCCACATTTTTCTTATGACTTAACCTTGGTGACAAGATAAATTAGACCTTTAAGTAATCTCATAATTGGCCCTTTAGGGTCTACTTACTCTTCACAGTAGAGTTTTGATTTCAGTGTGCAGCTTTTTGTATTATTTTCAAAATCTGCACAAATCCCCATGTTACTGTTTCTTTTATTCATGAGCTGTAATAGTAGATTTCCTGTGTTTAGTGCAGAAGAGGACGACTTGCAAAACCACTTTTTTTCCCACTTAAGTTTAAAAAAGCATTCTGTGTGTTCACCTCTAAGTAGACCACAAGGGAGGGAAGAGTGACGATGGGGAATGCAGGAAAACGGGAAACAAAACAAACTAATTGCTGTTCAACTCATTTGCCACAATTTTTGAACCAAAAACTCTCCTTAATTTTTAACCAAGCTTAAAAACCACATTTCCAAATCCTTGTGCTTAATTTGGGATAGTTATTGTACTGTTCATCCTGGGGATTTGGTTACTAGCTAGTTTTCAGAATAAGATTTTCACACAAAACCTGTAATTATTTTAACCAAGAGATCTTGGTTTTCTTTCCCAGAGGAAGAAAATAAGTTTGACTACATTTATCAGTAAAATGAGCAAAATGCATTTCCTTTGTTCTCTTTTTTTGCTACCCCTTAACAGCCCTTCTACTACAGAGATATTAAGCCTTACAGTGGTAATATTGCTACTTCTCAATCTGAGGATGCATTAATCCTGGACATCAAATTAATGTTTGCCGAAAGCTGGGAAAAAGGTGTAATCACTGAGAATTCTGTCATTTAAACATGTTGACTGGTACTTAAAAACTTGGTTCAAATGGCCAAAAGACCATTTTCAAATACCCTTTAAGTCATGGAGCATCCTGTGTGTCATTTTTTTTTCCTTTTTAAATTTGACCAGTGTATCTACAATATTCATAGCTCATTTTTCAGCTTGTCTGAGCAATTTAAGTGATAAATGAAACAAGCACATGGAGTTTGATGTGTCTCCATGATGCTATTCACTCTTTTGAATGTTTTAGTACAAGATGCCTCGTGTGCCTGAATGAACAATCTACACTTGTTAGAGTATAAAAATGCCAAGGAACTGGGATATGCCTCTCTGGAATGGGTTGAGACCCAATATTGAAAGGAGAATGAAAAGTGGACCTAGATTTGAACTGGTGGGAAATGTAACCTCAAAAGCATGTAGCTATTGTTCTGTATATTTACATTAGGTTACCATAAGGTATTATGTCCGCCTATTGTTAAATTAAACTGTAACAATTACATTATTATTATTACAGTTCAAGTTATAAAATTATCAGGTTGTGTGCATTAAACTGTTTGTCTGTGGATGTGTTTAATTACTTCTACCACCTGGATAAAAAGAGAATCAGCATGGGTCCAAGCCTGAATTTGACATGCAATGCTAAGCATTACTTTAATACAAGTATCCATCCAACCATTATTCATGACTGGTTATTCCTAATTTGGGGTCACAGAGATATTCTGGAGCCTATCCCAGGTGAAAGGCAGGGGTGCACCTTGGGCAGGTCTCCACACCATTGTATTGCCATGTATAGACACCTACAGACACTTATGCTTATTCTTATGGCCAATTTAAAAGAACCATCTGGGATACTTATTTTTTGGACCGTGGCAGGAAGCCAGAGTACCCAGAGAAACACAGGGAGAACATGCAACCTCCACACAGAAAGGCCCCTGCCATGATTCAAACCAGGAGCTCTCTTGGTTTGAGGCAACAGCGCTAAGCACCAAGCATTCTCATAAGTAATAGAATAACACAACAGTGCCATGAAGAGACATACTTCTTAGCTGACTGAGCAACTTAAACTGAAGTCTCTCCTCATCGAAAAGCCCAAAAAGTCATTAATCGTTGCATGTTTTCCTGAGCTCGCAGTAGGGGATCATATATGACAAGGAAATGAAAGCTCTGACAGCATGTCAGCACTTATCTGTTGTGTTGTGCATTTCATGATAATAAAAAGACACAAAAAACAGCAGAGCTATTCAATTAACTCTTTTTTTCCAAAGTGATGAAGCATCATATTTCATCGAAGTCATCAATGTGACGGCTGATGAAATTACTCTGAGAGCAAAAACACTGAATCTTTCAAAAGAAAAAAGTCACTCATCAGTCTGCTCATAAAAATATACAAATTAGTGACAACATTTATATGAAGATGTTACAGTTTGACAATTTGATGAGCAGAGTGAGACAATGTTTCCATCTACATTAAGATAAAAGTGACATCTTCATTGTTGAAACACTGGTAAATTGCATTTTTGCATTTTCAGGCCTCTAAACAAGATTTTTCTGTCCTGCACCACTGAATTTACTTACGTTATTATGCATAAGGATACTGATAGCATGGGTCACTTTGCATAACTGACACCCAGAGTAGAAAGTGTAAAAACTCGAGTGGAACAAAAGAGCAGAATTGTGTGTATCTGTGTAAGCTCATCTTCTGGCCATCTACAGTACTCAAAGTTAATCAGTACTGATGCTTTCACTAGTTACTTATATTCTGTTAAATTAATTATATGTAGGGAATTCTTTTTTTTAATTATTCAGAACCAAAAATCATAAGAAACATTTCTTGCTTTCATTGTGCTTCATGATGCAACATCGGCACACAAAATGGTGCTGCATCATGAAAGATACACAATGATTTCAGTAAAAACACTGAGCCAAATCCAGAATTTTCCATTTTTCTTCAGTCTATAAAACCCCAACTTGCTGTCTTAACCCAGTTAACCACTTGTAGTTTTGGAAAAGTGAGAAAAATTTTATTTCATTAGTTGATTTAAGAAAGGGTTTATGCTCACTAAGGCTTTCTCAGTCTACCCTTTGCAATACTGCAACAATGTAATTCAGTGAATTCTATGAGGTACCTGGTTAACATTAGACATTCTAGGTTTAAAGTGTTCAAGCTTCTAACTACTGCTTCTCTTAATTGGCAAAATACTCTTAAATTTCCAATTTCAGAAGATAACATATTTGTCCTTAGTCTGTAATTCTCACAGACACTGTGGAATTGCCTTTACTTTCTTCCACAACATCAAACAATCAAACCACCCCAAACTATTCCTGTTGGTTTTAAGTTAATGTATCACTGTTGTTCTATTTGTTTGTTTTAATAGTCTTTACATAATTATGTTGATTTGGTCTTACCATCATTTCTGATTAACTGGCCAAAAAAAGAACTTATGCAGATCTCTTCCATTCAAATTCAATTTCCTGATTCCATAGAGGAAATCTCAACCTCCCTGTGGTGGTTTCTTCACAGCAGGTTGACCATAAGTGCCTGTCTCTTTCAAATAGTCAAAGCTTATTGTACTTTGCAATCAAGAAATCAAGATTTTTCTAATGGAGAATATCCCAGCTTTAGGGGATGTGTGGCAGCAGATCAGGTAACAATGCCAGAGGGACCAATTAGAATAGCTAACACAAGCCACCTATTGCCTTCTATTTTTGCAGTAGCACCCAGATACCTAAGAAGGGAGGATCTGCAACTGCCAGCCTGTTGAATATCATTTATTTTGTAGTCTCTTGGAAAACAGAAATAAAATTACATTTTATCTTAGTATTGTGTATGCCAGCTGGTTTGTTGGATAAGGCAAGCTTATTTGTATAGCACAATCAAACAACAAGCTGATTCAAAGTTCTTTACATAGACATTTAAACATAAAGATGAATGCACGGACAAGTTTTTTTTTTTTTTTTTTTCAGGTCCTGCTGAGACATCAGATCTTTTATCCTTCATGTTCTTAAGGTGATAGTAGGCTGACTTTGTTTCTGCCTTAATGTGTTTTTTTTTTTTTTTTTTTTTTTTTTTTT
>JAOWBL010005129.1:0-10488 GCA_028564865.1 Zenarchopterus dispar | reverse complement strand
TATATATATATATATATATATATATATATATATATATATATATATATATATATATATATATATATATATATATTTGACACTGCCTGTGAAGGAGGTAAGAGTCAAAATAAATGAGTCGATGCCTTTTTTTCCCCTTCAAAAAAATGCCCTTTTTTTCTTAAAAAAGCTAAAGCTAACCTTGTGGGAAAAATACATTAAAGCTCAGACTGAGAAATTGTGTTTGACAACATCCTCCGGATTGCAACGGTCAAACGCTTTTACTCACAATTTTATGTGTGGTTAAATATATTGCTGTTGCATCATTTAAAGGTGACTTTACTTTCATTTGGAAAGTTATTGTACATGAACACCCCAATGATACAAATATACTTTCAAAACATACACACATGTAAGACTGATTTCTCTTCTTCTCTTTTATGACTAATTTTGATGAGAATTGCCCTTTAAACAAATATTTTGGGGAATATCAGCCACATCATTTAGGTCTATATTCACCTGTTTTAAGGACTGAAAGTTTGCTCTGTTGATCTAAACAGGGCAAACTTTATCCAATGATGAAGATGTTGGGCCACAGCCATGTGCTGAAACATTAACAGCAAAGCCTGACCTCATGGGTTGAGACAAAGGAACCTCCCAAATGACTGAAAACTCCAGCAGGCTTTGCTCCGTTTATGACACCTGGTTGATGAGGGATTGTCCATCTCATTGGGCGTGGACTGTAAAACACAGCCCCCCCACCCCTGCTGATGCAGCAGCCCAGGCTGGAGTTGCCCTTTCTCTGGAGCTCTCTCAAATGCCTCTATGCAAACTCTCCCCCATTGACTCCAACACAGATCTAATCTCTCCTGATCCTGGGCTTTAGCATGATGAACTACCAGCCAAAGGCTCGCCTCCTCCATCACTCCGTTTGAAGAAGCTATCCAGTTGCTAGGAAACGGCAGCTGCAGTCTGTCTGGCCACAGCACTGCAACAGAGTGACCCGCAAACTTTCAGAGCCTCAGACGAGCCGAATGAAGGCCCCAACGACGTGAACGCCTTCAGGCTGACCCGGACACAAAGAAAGCCTAGCTGTTGTACCGATGCTACCGGAGACGAGGGGAGAGAGAGCCGCTCCTCAGCAGGACCACCGGCGGAGCATAATCGTCCAGCTGTTAACAGAACTGAGAGGAACGCTGGTCTGCCAAGGACAAAAATACCACCTCCATCACTCCCAAAGTGATCCAAGGTTGATTTTCAGGCACAAAAGGCTGATTTTATGTCTCGACAAAGAAACTTGGTTAAGGCATTTAACTAGTTTTGTTTTACTATGTCGCACATGTTGTGAGCCGGACCGCCGATCCTGCCACAACTGTCTATTTGCTACCGCTGCTTAAGTGTTTTAATTTATTTTTAATTTATCTGTTAATGCATCCACGTTGCTGGATCTCGTTGATGCGTCCTTCCACAACAGAAAACGAAGCGTTTCCCTCATTCACCACGGCCAGAGCATATGGTGACGTTGGCTTCACAGTGCTTCATTTCTATGTGGGGAAACATCAGAACAGCTTAGTTTTCTGGTGGGAAGAATTTACTCTACTTTGTTTGGTTTTACTCTCTTCTCTTATTTCTCTCATTCTTCCTACTAAGTCCCACAAATACACAATTATTTTGCCCATCAGGCCTCTGAATTCCTTTGTTTTCGCTGGGTGTGGCGTCCGCCATTTTCAGCCATGGAAGACTTGAACACGTGATCTTATCTGCCATTTTTAGCATTCACACCACATGTATGAACAGCCCTCCTACCACACACACACACATTCACCAAAGCACACATGTATATAGACGGATGTTTTTGTTTCATGTTAGTTAGTTGTTTGCTAATATGTGGTTTAGGTGTCAGAACTTTATTTCACATGTTCATGTTTGAGCACCGTTACTGCTTGTGTAAATAAATCCTGACTCATTTTAATGAGAGAAGTTGTTTATGGTTATTACATGTATTTGTAACATTTGCTGGTTGTAAAGGTCTGTGCTGGGCCTCTATATCTGTTACTCCATAGCGCCACCTCTGGCTACAGGCTGGCATGCATAGAATAACAGCTATTTTGAAACTGATTGTCCTGTTTTAGTTATTAATTCTTGATCTTCAGGTAGTGGCCAATTTTGATATATTTATTTTGATAATTTATTGGCATTGTTCATAACTGTGATCAGACAATTTTTAATAACCTTTTAATAACTAAAGAAGCACTCACTTTTATTGCAAAACAAAGATTATGAGCAGATTGAAAGCCATTGAAAAATCTACCACAAACATTCAGTCAATTTTGATTTTTTTGAGATTTTATTTATTACTTAGTTATGTGCATATTTATTTATTTTCTCTATTGTTCCCAAGACTTGGCTAAATACTCTGGCATTTTTGACACAGTCACTAATGCTGTTTATGGAACTTTATTTTTAAAATTTGGGTCATCCAGCACATTTTGTGTTTGTGTGTGTGTGTGTTTGGGGGAAGGGGGTTCATAGCTGCAGTGGTATGAGGTTTTCTTCCCCTGAGCAATAACACTACATATATTATTTCAAACCCAATCACACACAACACAGATCCCTTTTCACTTCTCTCCTCTTCAGATATGATTTTATGTTTTTGTAAACTACATTGTCTCGGTCTCATCAAGTCCTGTTGTATTAGAAGATGGATTAAAAGATGGAACAACATCTGGAATGCAAAAAAGTATCTTCCTAAAATCTGAGATTTGACACTCAGATTAAAGGTTTATTGAAAGATTATTTGGTATTAGAGATTATTATGATATACAGAGATCTCTGTCCAATGCTGGACACACAGTGGGCAATCATGTTTGTTATATTTGCCTCTGTAATATACCTCTCATGTAATATTTCAAAAACTTAAATCCGGCACAAATTACAGAGTCTGTAAGCTGATAGAACCTGAGCCCTAGCTTTAATTTAGTTCTCATTTTTCTTTCTGTTTTTCATTCCCTTCTGTCAGTCTAACCTCCTGATATTTACAGTGTAGATAGACATGGACAGATATTTTGATTCAAAAAATAAAAAAATCTGTCATGGTATCTTACTACAAACGATCATTTTAATCGGGATCGTTTGAAAGATAATACTCAAAGGGGATTGAGTATTAAACATGGCATGGCTCATCTTAGGTCAAGAAAACATGAGAGGAAATCTGTAAGGAGAAACTATAACATGCAGAACAGACTCCAAGTCGTTCATGACCTAACTATCTACAGGTAAGTTGTGAAAATGTCCACAGACATTTTTGTTTCTCTTAATATATTTTTCACGTGACATTAGAACTTAAATTTTGAAAAAATTCTGAGGCAACAATGTGCCAACTAGTTATGAAAATAACCAGCAAATTTACATTAATTTACAATAATTGCTCATTTTTTAAAAATTGATTACAAAGCATAATTGGGATCCTGGCATTGGATTGAGATTGGTTGAGAATATCTCAGAATAAATGTCTGAAAATGTCAGCTAAAATAACAATTGATAGCTGTTAAGAGTTTGGATGTTCTCCCTGTACTTGATTGGGTTTTTTCCTGGGTACTCCAGCTTACTCCAAAAGTCCAAAAACACGTATTTCAGGTGAACCTTTTATAGGGCAGTCAATAAAATACTTGAAATTCCAAAATTTCAACTCTGGAGGGTTATTGGAAAATATTAAAGGACATCTATTAACTTTGTAACCTTTTTTTTTGTAATAACCATAACATGTAGTTCTACTGAAATAACCAAATGTGGTCACTTGGCCTGTAAAGGGTTAAAGCTGAAAGTCTGTGCTGTAATTACATCTTAATTGTTCTATTGTGAATCCATTGAGGTGGGATATAAAAGCAGAAATCCTAACTCTCATTCTCCAGACATTTCTGGATCAAACTATGGCAAAGGTCATGTTGAAATCATTGTCTAGACCTAGTACTAGATCTGTTAGCTATGTAGGTGAACTGAGGTGGGTCCTACACAGGGTATCCATCTATCCATCTATCCATTCATCTATCCATCCATCCATCCATCCATCCATCCATTTATTTATTTTCCTCTGCTGATCAGAGGTCAGGTCACAGGGGCAGTAGCCTAGCCAGGTTAACTCAGACTTCCTCTTCTTGGTCACTTTGTCCAGCTTATCTCGGATGATCCCAAGGCGCTCTCAAGGCGTTTACAGGCCAGCTGAGAGACAAAGTGCCTCCAGCATGTCCTAGGACTTCCCTGGGGTCTTCTCCCAGTGGGACATGCCCAGAAAACCTCACCAGGGAGGCATCCAGGAGGCATCCTCAGATGCCCAAATCACCTCATCTGGCTCCTCTCAATACGGAGGAGCAGCGGCTCTACTCTGAGCCTCTTCCGGTTGACCGTGCTTCTCACCCTATCTCTAAGGGAGAGCCTAGACACCCTGCAGAGAAAACTCATTTCTGCCGCTTGTATCCACGATCTTGTTCTTTCTGTCACTACCCACAGCTCGTGGCCATAGGTGAGGGTAGGAACATGGACTGACTGGTAAATTGAGAGCTTCACCTTTTGGGTCAGCTCCTTTTGGCTCAGGTTGCAGCCTGGGGCTTAAGAGTTCTATGTACATGTGACTGATATAAGGTTAGTTTGTATACTAAAGAGACGACCCTATAAATAGGTGTAGACAGGAAATACTCAGATGGTCAGAGGGGAGGATAGCTCAGGTGAGAATGTCAATAGATATCCAACAGAGACTTCAATATAGACAGCTGGAGGTAAACAATGGGATGGTCAGAGGGTCAGCATGCAGCTCTGGAAGCTCTGGCCTGCAAACATTAAAAAAGAGAAAAAAAAATGTCTCCAGTGAGATTTTACAAAGGTTTGTGATTGCCAACGTTGTTGGTCAGTGAAATACTTCAGTGCATAAGGGGAAACTTGGTCTGGGTCAGTTGCTATGCTGGAGTCCTTTCCAGTCAGAAGGAGTCATTTGTTGTATATTGTTGTCTTATTTCCTTAGAATCAAGGTGTTTGGCCTCCCTCATCACCTTGCCAAATTCTGATTCTGAAGCCTCTGAATGCCTATGTTATGAAAAGGATGTGCAGAGCTGAATGCAATGCTTCGTTTATTTTATTTTACAATATTCTTCTTTGTTTAAGTAGCTCCAGAGGTTCTAGAACAGTTCCCAGCACAAAGCTAGCCTTAATTATCAATTTGTTCAGTTTTTTAAACCAGTGACTGTTATAAAGAAGTTACTACCCCGTCTTTTAATCCTGTTTATGTGTGGGTGTGTTTGTGGGTGTGTAAAAACATAATCATCTTATTGTAATGGGTATTTGTCAAATACAACCTCAGATGAACAACATTATGTAATACTAGATACCCCCATGTTGCTTCAGTGGGATTTATGTTTTCAACTAGGATGTAAGATGCAGTCAAGTGCTTCAAATCTTCAACCCTTGATGAATTTATTATTATCTGCAGATGGGTGTACCTATATAAAAACACATCCCAACCGCAACTAGTCTCTCTAAGCATGTTAAATTTCCACTTCTCTGACAGGACAATTACATGATTATAATTGTCAGAGCTGTCAGGAGAAGGCGTCCTCTATGTAAAAAAAATAAAAATAAAAACAAAAAATTAAAGCACGAATGAGATTTGCAAAATTGCATATGAAAACACCAAGAATCCTTGAACAATGTTTTATGGAGAAATAAGAGCAAAATGGAGTTGCCCTGCTTTAATGCCAGGGACTTCATTTTGTGGAACATGAATGGAACATATCTTTGTTGTTGTTTTGGTGGGATACTCCATTGTTGACTTCAATGTTACCTGCAAGGCTATGAATGAGAGTAATGGCCTCACCAATCTGAAAAAAAGCTGTTCTGTTGCTGCTTGAGCACTCTGCATGTAGTGCCAGGACACCCTGAATCACAATACAGTGATTAACTTTGTAATTGTATCCTCAGATTTGCAGCTGTATGGTTTTAGCACTTGGGTTAAGAGGGGAGCTGAGCTGTCAATTGGTCACCACCTAGTGGTAGATTAGATAAGATGGTGGGGAAGGATACCAGACATACTCAGCATCCCCAAATGTCTAATGAGGGCTTGCTTGGTATGTCTAACAGAGAAAGTCTTCAGAAAGATCTTTAAATCCAAAGTTTGGAAGAGGCCATAGAAAGTGATTTCTAATTGGCCCCAAAGAAGATGGTAAAGAGTCAAGTGCTTCCCCAACACAGTGTATACCAAGAGTGGGATGGTATTAACCTCAGCTGTAGATCCTGTAAGATGGTACAAGGAGTACTTCAAAGATTTTCTTGGTCCTACCAACATGTCCATGGTCATTTCTAACCATTTTGATGCTCTAAGTATAAATGGCTTAAGCCTCGGTCACAAAGGTTCTTACGGATGGTGGGTTTGTGCGAATCTCCCAGCCCATAAGAAATCTGGAGTTCATAGTCAGTCGTGGAGGGGGCCAGAGTTTCATACAGCCTTTGTAGGAACTTGGTACAACTGCCATTCGATTCACAAGAGCAACCTGATGCATGTTTGAGAAAATGAGGTGATTTTCTGCCACACGCTGGTGGCAGAGTTTATGTGATCTCCTTAAGAGTACCTGGTCTCTAAAAAATTGTTTTTAATGAACTAGCTATACTAAATAATATGTGTATTGCAGACTGTTGGAGAGGAACCCTTTGAGGTCTTTTTCTATGACACTGGTGCCTTTCTTACATATTTTATTGTCATTGTAGCTAAAGTAACTGTAATAACAACTGTCTTACATTTACAATAACAAGACAGTCATTACAACAATAACTGTATGACAGGTAAAACAAAATAATGTGTACAATTAAACATCTATAGGCTATATATTATTTTACATTTTAGACCACACAAAACATACATATCATTGATGATCCTGGTGTATATAACATCTGTAGTTGCTCTCTAGTCTCCTGATGTTTTGTATCACAGGTTTCAAAAGCTTAACAGATGTCTTTGGGCCTGTGTAACAGAATTTATGAGACATAAGCACAACAACACTGTACTCTAAGGTTGGTAGCATACTTTGCAAAGAGTATACTTATTGCTAATACTCAATATACTCACCAATTTAGAAATGTCTTAAGTTGCATATTTGAAAGGACCGCTACATCCTTATCATAAAATAATAATTGTGTCTGGAATGACCAGTTTCTGTATGCACGGATTCTCATTCCATGAAAAATATAATGAATCTGCTTCACACCATTCAATCATTAGTGTTGATAGGCTATCCAATTCAAAAATATTTTCAAATCAAATTTTCAAAACTTCCAAATTGGGGATACCAAAGCTATCCTTCAAAGGGAAATTGTGCACTTTTTAACCCCACAGTATTAAATTTAACATTAGATCACTATACAATGTTTCCATTAAAATGTAGGAGTAACTAAAATATTATTAGCTGTTTAACAGTTAATATGGTCCATTAAAGTAGTAGCAGCTCCACCCTGATCATAATTAATGCAGGTAATGGTATGCATGTTTCTTTTTGAATTGAATTGAACTGAATTGAATTTTTTAAAAATCGCTTCACTACTGAAACAATTATTTGTTGAAAACAAGGATACATTTACTCTGTAATGATATTTGAACATAGTCACTTAAAGCCATTGTGGACTTGTCCTTGGTATAAGGAAAAACATTGTGTTGGAACATGTTACTTAATGATTTTTTTTTTTTTACAGCTTCTTCAAAAAATACAGCTTTTATGATCAGAAATGGCAAATGTAGACTATTGTTTGCAAAACAGACCAAAATTAAAACTGTAAATTGTTACTTTACGGTGAATATTCCAGTAAGGAGTCGGATAAAATATCTTCATTTATTCTACAGAAGACATAAGAGCATACAACATAAAAGAACTGTGATAAACAACAGGACAACCCTAACATTTAGCTCACATGAACAGGGGTAAATGTGGACAGAAATCAACTGATTGCAACAGCATTCAGACATTTTCTGTGCTCGTCATTCAGAGGAATCAGAACTCCAGAAAATTGGTAACAATTGCAGCATTGTAAATCAGATCTGATATGTATCCCATAGAGGTCTGTGGTCCCATTTGTGAATGATGATGATGGAGGTGGTGGTGGTGGTGGGAGCCCTGTCCTTGAATTACCTCCCAGTATGCTGGTTGAGCATGGGAAGTACCTACTTGGTCTACTGAGCTGTAACCTCCACCTCCACCTCCACCACTGGCTCCATAAATGGCCTGATGGTTCCCAGGTGGGGCAAAGCTCGTAGGCTTGAACTTTGTGAACGTCTGGAAGGAGCAGGCGGTGGTATGATGATGAGGTTGCCTGCTCATGGGGTGAGGAAATGAGCCAGGAATGAAACTGGAGAGCGTCCCTCCTTTGTGCTGCTGCATGTGGTGCTCCTCTTTCCAGAGATGAGGCTCTGAAGGTTTTGAGCAGTGAGAAGGCTGCTGTTGCAGGGATAAAGAAGATGGCTGTGGTGATGATACCGGATCACTGTAGATTTGGACCCAGTCTGAATAAATCTGAGGTGCATTCTCACAAGAGTAGTTCTGGTCTTGCCTGAGTATGTCTGCCAGGGTGGCTGCTGTTGGGTACATAGAGGTCATATGTCTTGAAGAGGGTTCCACAAAACCTCTCCCACCGAGGACGGGCTTGTTGCATTTGGGGAGTCTGCCAGTCTTCAGACTTCTCGCCCTTCTGTTTTGGAACCACACCTATGAAAACGACAAGATTTGTATGGCCTTATGCAATATTTAGGTCACATCAGTCTTTGTGAAACCAAATTTCACTTTATAATTGTATCCTCAAATATAGATGAAAATTGTACATTTTAAAATGATGATGTAGACTCCCTGTCATCTAAATGTCTTTATTTGACCATCCATAGGTCAAGCAAATAAAATTTAGACAAAGTCTTTGAAATTTGGCGTTGGGTTAAGAACAGCTGTGAAGCTAAATGGTACATTTCTATAGGCTCATCCCTCCTAGCCACAGTACACAGAGATGTTGTACTTTGATTACTTTAAATAAAGGAACAGAAAGAACTCCATGGTAAATTTTATTGGCAACCTCACCTGTATTTTGCTCTCTGGCAGGTGTGTGTGTACAGCCAGCCTCTCTCTCAGGGTGATATCTGGGTAAGGGGTCACAGCAAAGGCCTGCTCAAGTTCAGACAGCTGGGCTCGACTGAAAATGGTCCTTTTTCTCTTCCTCTGACTCTTCAACACACTGGTGGTTCTTTCTGGTTCCGGAGAGGACATAGTACTCTCACTATGGGCACCTTACAGTACATATCAATTAGGAAATATATAGAACACTTGGAGTCAATAAAATAATCAATAAACCACATCATGATTCATAACAAAACAAAAGAGAAAAAAAAAAAAAAATCTATTCCAGCCAAAATATGTTTGTTCTCAAATATAAATGGACTTTAGCAACACATTAACCATACTGATGTGTGGGACATTTATGCATCACGTAAAAGTGACAAAAATAGTGTAAAATATACTGTGAAATGCTACAGCAGCATCATAAATAAATCTTATTTTGAGGAAAACTGGCTTTTGTTATAAGTATATGCAAAACAGACTCACAAATAACTTATTTTTAGGATTTATTTTCCAGATCAACAAATTAAATTTTATGAATTAGATTCTGGTTACAATCTCAATCTTATAAACAGGACTGTGGAAAGAATGAGAAAAAAAAAAAGAAAGAGCAGATAAAATTAGTTCAAGACAAAATAAGAGCTAGACAAATTGCTGTTTAAAATCAACCTCTTCTTTAAAGAATGGAGCCTTTTGCATTTTTTTTTTTCATTTTTTTTTTTCAGTTTCCACTATAAATAGATTACTGGAGTCAGAGCAGTAACTGAGATATATAGGAGTTCTGACAGTATGGTGTTCATGTCAATGATTTTCTATGTCTTTCCCAAAGAAAGAGTATAACAGTCCTTGCACTTTGGCAAGATGCATTATTATGAGGAGTCACGAGCATTTCCTTCACCTATTTCACAGTTTGGTGACATTTTCCACCTCTTGTTTCTGATTTTTTGTTTTTATTTTCCTTCACCTGTTTTTTTTTTTAAGTTATGGCATAACTGTTTAAAAAACAATTATACCATAACTTCTACAACCCATCCCCTCCATTCCCCATTTCCAAATTTGGTTTATATTCCAAATTTTATGAACTTCCATCTTTTACCACACTACAGATTGATTACCTTCTTGAATGAGAGCTAAAATCCAGTCCAGTGCTTTGACATACTAAGGCTGTGGTTCCCATCACGTCTAACAGCTCCCTCAGATCGACAAACATCCATTTTAATTACAGACTAGTTTGCAGATCGAAATGTGTGCATGCATTTCCTTTAGAAATGCAAATTATGATGTGGATCTCTATATTTCTCAAGACTGAGTCAATAATAGTTCCCTTGTTCCTTCTCTTGGTTTGAAAAATGGCAATTCAATACAATTCAGAACATACTAC
>JAOWBL010005128.1:0-10489 GCA_028564865.1 Zenarchopterus dispar | reverse complement strand
GAGCAGTATATATATATATATATATATATATATATATATATATATATATATATATATACATGAGAGAGATAATAATAGTAGTAACAACAACAAGTGATTTGGAACGCCTAGGATCTGTGTTCCCTTCCCTTTTTAGCTCCACCCTTCCCACTGTGGAGTGGACATCACAAAACTAGAAGATATCACAAAACCTGATGACATCATTAAATGTAGATCAAATAGTATATGCGACTCACCTCCTCATTGTCTTCACAAGTCTTTTAGACTTGCTGTGACACATGTCACAGTTATACAAAAATGTAAAACATTGTACCAAACTAATTTTGAACAACAATTATAAATAGTACAGTGTTTCTCACTTCCAGTCCTCATGGGCCTCTGTCTTGCATGTTTTAGATGTTGCCCTGCTTCATCACACCTGATTCTCATTAATGGCTGTTAACAGGTTGTCATCAAGGTCTGAACAAGTCTGTCATGATTGTGGCTATGAGCATCTACAGACGGGAGAAAAGGTTCAAAATAAAAATCAAATGTTACATGTGACATCAGCAGTGATGTATAAGGTGACTTTTCCACTCTTGTTTTCCTGGAAGTCACTGCATCTTAATCGTATAGTCACACCACAGGAAATTAACTATCTAGTTGGAATAAATTTAGTGTTTCACTGAATGCTTTTGAAACTCAAAGTTGTGTGCAGTTGTTATGCAACTACAGTACGAATTTATTTCATCCAAAATACTTGGATAGACATCAGTTCTTTGCCCGTAGTGTGCTGGGATGGACTCCAGCAGACCCCTGTGACCTTGCATTGTATTAAAGGCTGCTGCACACTGCACGTTTTTTGGCCCTGTCAGACAAAAGATGGCCACGGTGAAAGAAGAGTGGACGTATTCGTCATTGCAGGTCCAAATCGGCTTTCTCATATTGTACAACGTGAGTGATGCCACAACCTCTGTCAGACAGTTCTTGTCACCAGACACTGTCTGATATCATCTTCTGACCATGCCTGAAGTCCTACAATCCTAACTGGCCAAATAAAATGTAACTTGTCATATTGACCAGCACTAACTAATATTTTAATCTGCTGTTGTATTGATGTCATTGATGTGTTTTTCTTACTGCTAAAAATGACTCCTCTCAGTTTCCTGAGCACAACTGGAGAAGTTGGCTTCACGTGTTCCTGAGTGAAACAACAGGAGCTGAGTTTTTACTGAGTTTTCTTCTTTCTCCCACTAACCACGTACACTCACATGAATGCCGCTTGGGCTTAAGGACTCATATTTGCTTTTTCTTATTGGTGGCTTTGCAATCAGGCCTTTTGATCATTTTGGACTTAATTTTAAGATTTTAAATCATTATTTACCCTCATCATTAGCAGTGTTTGCATTCAATTAATTAAAAGTCTCCACAACTGTATGTTTTTATTTATTTTTTTGTTATAGATATTTGCTGATTAAATATTTAGACATATAATCATATGGGAGGTTGGTTTTTTTTTTCAATTAAGATGAGATTATCTCATCTTAATTTATCTGCAGGGGTAAATAAAGTATTTGTGAAGTGTGGATTTAAATTTAAGTAATCATTTCTATTATGGTTGTGAACTTTTTACCCTAACCCAGGGGTGTCCAAAGTTGGTCCTCGAGGGCCCCTGTCCTGCATGTTTTAGATGTTTCCTTGCTTCTTCACACCGTGACACAAGTGACCGTGTCAGTGACAGACTTGTTCAGACCTGGATGAGAACCTGTTAACTACCTTTAACTAGAATCAGGTGTGTTGAAGCAGGGAAGCTTCTAAAACATGCAGGACTCCAGTCCTCGAGGTCCAACTTTGGACACCCCTGCCCTACCCCTCTCTCCCTGCAACCTGAGGGGTGGGGTGATTTTGATGAGCACCCAGCACCGGCACAGCTGTAGCCAGTGGACACTAATCCACCGGCTTCTTAAACCGCCCTGCCCTGGTCTCCTGTGTGGGATTATTCTACGCCTCTGAGTTACACTTGTGTTTCCCATGATTTTTGAGATCTAAGTCATTTCTAGTTGCCGTAGTGAACCTAGCACCAGTGAGCTTAAAGTATTTTTGTTGTTTAGAGTAGACAGGATATTTAGTAGTTCCCATGTGAAAGGTGTTTTTTGTTTGTTGGGTTGTTTTTTTTTACCTTTTGGTTGATACGTTGGTTCCCACTGGATTATCCTTTTGTTGGTTTTTGTAAATTGCCCATTTGAACCCAACTCTGCGACTGGGTCCTGGACATTCTTACCGGGCACAAGGACAAGATGCCAGAGGTTTTCCTTTCAGAACTTAATCATTTATAAGGAACAAAATATTGCTTCAAAACAGGAGATTATTCTCCAGCAGCATCAGAGGATGTGTTTGTGATATAAAAAGAAGAAAGAATGTACAAGATTGTATTAGGTGAATTAGTAGCTGTTGTGACATTAGAGAGTGTATCTACTCTCTGTAAAAGCAGGATTATTCCAGATAAATCTTTGTGAAACCAGAAGTGGGCTTTTACATCTGACAAGCTCTGGTCTTTAGTGATCCCCCCCCCCCCCGGGGTGGGGGGGCTGACAAAGAAATCCACATGGTTCACAGCTGTAAAGGTGCTTTTCCATTAGCCCTGGATTTACACAAAACCCAAATATCACAAAGAAATATCTGTCATAGAAATACCTCTAATTTGCATGTCTCTGGCAGTGCTGAATGTCACGTAGCGGGTCCATCTAAAATCCTCAAAATCTAGTTTCCAGCTCTTTTTGGTCTCATTATTACAATGTATTTGTGCTATAACACTATTTAATCATTATACATTACACAAGGGCCATGAGTTCGAGTAATTATTTGACTGATCATCCGCCCCCTTCCTCATCTGACTATTTTATCAACAACAATAATTTGTCAAAGACTAAATAAGTTTGTGTCCATCATCTTCAAAGTCGAGAGTTTCTTTTTGTTGTTGTCAAGAGAAGTCTCACAGGACGAGAGTTACGTGGAAACACTCCCCCGGCCCCACCCATCTCCTGACACCACCGCCCCTACCACCACCCATTATGTAATTTATTTATAAATTACATAATTAATACCTCATCATGGTCTACAATATGGTTTCCACTCAAATTCAATGTTGTGTAAAATTACATTGTACATAAGAGTAGATGAGATTATGATCTCAGTAAATTCTGTATAACAGTTCCCACACAGAAACATAACTGAAGGCAGATTTGTCATCTTCTACTGCTCCCTCGTGGTTGATGTTAACACACGCTCATGCAGGAACGTCTTCAGTTGGAACTCAAACTTCAATCCTCTCAGACAGCTGCCACCAATGTTGACATTGTAAGTTGTAGGATGAAGTGCTGAAAATGACTGTTAAATAATTTTTAGTTCCTACTACATGAGCTCACCTCGGTCCACATTTGTAGGAGCATCAGAAGATCACATTGAAGGGCCTGCAAAGCTCTAGTCCTTTCATTTGTTCCTGAAAAACAAGATTGTGTGTTTTGTCATTTTAAGCTATGCCACTTAATAATTAATCATAATGTAGTTGTGCCAGTTTACCTAAATTTCACAAAAGGTTACACTCCAAACTTCCCTGGGTATTACCCTTCAACTTAAGGTATATTTTTAGCTAATCATTTTACAGTTTCTAAATTGTGATGAGAAGTAATGAGTGTTTCTTTAAAGATGAACATGTCAAAGTAGCCTTCTTGTCAAGTAATGATGATACAATATATTTGAAATGTTATTCAGCCAGACTTAATGGCTATAGAAATTGTACTTATTTATTCACTTTAGTTTTTTCACTTTATGTGCTTCTTGTGAAATCATGGCAGATAATCTCACCTCCCATTGAATACATGGTTTAATTTAAATGTTAAGAGATTCTGTGTTAGAGCCTTCACAATGTTTAAACTGTTGCCAGAAACTCCAAACTGTGCTGAATCAGTTGATGGCACTCATGATGATGATAATGATGATGATGATGATGATGATGATGATGATGATGATGATGATGATGATGATGATGATAGCACTCATCAATGTTGTCATTGATGAGTGCTATCATTATCCTTAGAGAGGAAAAGACTCAACGCCATAAAATACTTCTATTTTTGTCCTGAAATCTATTTAACAGTTATCACATAGAGATTAAAAAAGGATAATAATACTTTCTTCACTTCGGACATTTAATTGAAATGCATCTCTGCAGACATCCAAGACTTAGATCTCGATTTTGGTGCTGCCATCATCTGTCAATCACTTCCATTATCTTCTTTCTCCTGAAGCTGCTTTCATCAACACTCCATGTATGAAGTCTCATCTTTAGGTTTTTTATACTCAGTGTAAACAGGTTTAAAAGCCTCTGCCTCAATACATTATCACAAAAAATCAAGGTCCTGTTTTGTGTATAAAATGCTGTGCTTATTGTACAGAAAATTCTGTTTTGAAAAGGTCACTGCAGTTCAGATATAGTCTGTTTCTAGATAAAGCCTGAATTTAAAATGTTCATCGTAGTCAGGTCCAGTATGTGCACAGGTCTCATCTGAGTTGTAGCCCTTTAAAGTTTACTAAGCAAAAGATTTCAGGCTTTGATGGCAGCTGCAGGCTGCTCGTGATCAAAAAGGTTTTCTGTGTGAATCCCTGAAGACAAGAAGAGGTTAACCAGCTGCAGATTCCTGCTTCCTCCATAAACAGCAGTAATTTGCCTCAAGGCAACGGTGTGACAGAAGCTGGACTCTAGGTTGGATGTCAACTAACACAGCAGAGCTGACAAAGCAAATCTTCTGCTGAGACTTCAGTAAAACTTACAGGTTTTAGTGGCATTGTGGATCTTCAAGCCATGATGCTTTCCATTAACATGTGGTAGGATATACTAAGAAAGCCAGAGAGCCATCAAGACAGGAAGATAGTCCTTACTTTCTTAGTGTGCACATCCTGCTCCATTCATGTTAATGAGGTTTCTTCTGCACAGATGAGGATCTGCTATGGTGTACCACAGGGGTCAGTGCTAGGACCAGTCTTGTTCCATTTATACATGTATACATAATGTATATTATAATGTTCATTGCTGTGCTGATGATACACAGCTGTATCCACAAAGTTTTTGCTTCTAAATTCTGATAAGATAGAGGTTATTGTTTTGGTCCGAAACACCTTATACAGGGATTAGACGGTGTTGTGATGGCCTCCAGTCCAACTGTGAGAAACCCTGGAGTTATTTTTGATCAGGTTTTGTTGTTTAAACAGCATTTTAATCAGGTTTGTAGGACAGTGGGGTTTTTTCCATATCGTAATATTGCAAAGATTAGGAGTATCCTCTCTGAGAGTGATGCTGAAAAAACGAAATTACGCGTTTGTAACTTCTAGGCTAGATTACTGTAATGTTTTATTAGCAGGATGTTCAAGTCATTTTCTGAATATCCTCCAACTGATCCAAAATGCAGCAGTGTGAATGCTGTCAGGAAACAGCTGGAGAGGTCACTTCTCTCCTGTGTTGGCCTCCCTCCATTGACTCCCTGTAAAATTACAATCCAAAACAAACATTTCAAAATTTAAAATTCTGTTCCTTATGTATAAAGCCTTGAACAGCTAAGCTTCTGATTATCTACCAGACCTGATATCTCCTTATATTCCTAATAGAGGTCTCCGCTTTCAGAGTGCAAGTTTACTTGCAGCTCCTAGATGATTCAAATGTAGATTTGGAGGACAGGTCTTCTGCTATCATGAACCATTACTATGGAACCAACTTCCAGTTTGGGTTAAGAAGGCTGACCCTACCTCCACCTTTAAAAAACATTTTTGTTTAGTAATGAAAAATAGTCAGTGTAAACTTTAGGGTTTGCTCCTATTTTTCTCTTTTGTAGATGTTTGCAGGCCAGAGCTTCCAGAGCTTCTAGAGCTTCATGCTGACCTACACTCCCACCCTCTGACCACCTTAGTGTCTGCTGTCTCCACCTTGTTTATATAGTTGTCTCTGTAGTACATCAACTAACCATGTAGCAGTCATACATACATAAAACTCTTAGTTCTGTTACGTGCCAGACAAGGAATCCAGGATGCAGTTGCAGAGTAAAGTCCAAAACAGTTTATTTACAAAGTAGCCACAAAAATTCAATCACAAGAAAACAAAGTAGCAACCAAAAGACTCTAAGGGAAAAATAACAACAGAAAACGCTAAACAAAAATCACCATTGACATGGGAAAATGAGCAAGAACAAAAGTGCAACAAAACAAGTGACAAGGTACAAAAAAAGAAACTCACTAAATTTCAGGATAAACACTGGAGCATCAACACGTGGCGGGAGGCAGGAGATCATTGAGAGCACGAGTGTATTGCTAGAGCTAGGCAGAATGAGTTGCAGGTGTGCCGGGAGCCCAGTGCTCCCGGAGATCACCCCGACCCCCGGCACTCCTTCTGCAAGGAGAGGGAGTGAAAAATCAGGATAGAGGCAAACACAATTCTACAGCAAATCAGGACCAAATGAATGTACATACTTGTATGTTCGTGTATGTATGTGAGCACGTTCAGGATGTGTGGGATCTTGCACACATTTCCTTTTCTCTCTCTCACATACACACACAAGCACACACACGCTCACTCACACCATTTTCTGTTGGGCTCCTTTGCTTTTGTGTCGATTTGTCTTCTGCTATCATGTCTGTCTCCTAATGTAATACATCTCATCTGCTTTGGGTCACTTTTGCCTGCAGTGTGAATGTAAAAAAGAAAAAAACTGAAGTTTATATAGACTTACATGATTTACATTCAGTTTTTCTAAGTGTATCACTTTGGTTAATTCTGCCAGCAAACACACAAGTCGACAAAGACACAAATCATATAAACCACCAAACCCCCTTCAGAAGAACAATGAATAAATGTCTTCATCTCTGATCCAGAAAATATAGGATTGGAGTTTAGTGAAGGCAGCCCCACCACCACAGCAAATGAAAATAAAAGATCAGAACCATTAAGAACAATAACAGTGTCCTGAATCAGTACTGCTGTTCAATACAATGGAGTTTACGTCTGCTCAAATCTAAAGAGCCATTTTTACAGCAGAGAGAGAGAGAAAGCATGGATGTTTCCTAACATTTATTTTCATTTTCTTTTTTTTTTTAATTCAATTGTTAAACAAAGATTCTTATTGCACTGATCGACTGTCCTCTTTTTCATCTTCCCCATTCTTTTCTTCTTTTATTATTCTGTTCTTATCTAAAATAATTTTAAGTTTCAGAAATTACCATATTTTTCAATAACAGACTGCCCCACTGGAAAAAATCAATATTCATCTAGTTTATCAACAACAATTTTAGTTTACTTACTTGTATGAGTTACATGTGACTAGTCCTGTTCTCACATTTTATTCCTTTCTTTGCTAAGACTGACCTTGTTTGACCTCATTGTTTTTAATCGTTCCCTCTCCTTGACTTTTTCTTTTGTTGTTGTTGTTGGTAGACGGTGCTGGTAAGGCAGGCCATTATATAAAGAGCTCTCTGCGCTTGTGGTTTATCCATCTTGCAACCCAACTTGTTTCCAATCTGCAGTTTGTCAGCAAAAACCCATCCAGGGAGAGAGACATCAGCTCAGCAAGCTACAGGCTGCTTATTTGAAAAGGGACCAAGGACAGAGACAGTGGCACTAACTCTGTGATCATTTATCCAGTAAGCACAAACAAAAGACATCAAACACAGGTAAAGGAGTGGGTCTGCTCATGTGGCATGATATTGTTTTATTAAACGGGCTTCAGAGAGGACTGTGAGTTGTTGAAAGTTTACATCATGTCCTTTCTTCACTAGGTGTCGTTCATCACAGTGATGTCACACTTGGTTTCTCCTTGTCTGTAATGAAATGGAGATTCAATGACTTCAGATATTTGACCAACAGAGATGACTCAGCAATGTATTAGTGAGCATCTTTGGGTTCTTCAGCAATTATGTGTTGATGGTAAATGGGCAACTGCTCACCGAGTTGCCAGTCTACAAGCTCAGTCTACATCAGGGGTCTTCTAGATTCAAATGAAATGATCACCAGCAGCTTCTCACAGGATCTGCATCAGTCTGGTATTAACCCATTCATTTGAATCAGGTGTGTTGGAGCTGTGAAGCATCTAAAACAAGCAGGACAGTGGCGCTCAAGGACCAGACTTGAAGAACCCTGGTCTATGTTCTACCTTTATCAGAGCCGGGCAATTCAAGTCCCCAAGAGCCGCTGTCCTGCATGTCTTCGATGTTACATCCAACACATCCTCGTACAAATGACTGTTATTAACAGGATTGATGACAAGCTGATGATGACTGTTCATTTGAATCAGGTGAGTTGATGCAAGAAATAATCGAAAACATGCAGGACAGCGGTCCTCAAGAACTGCAATTGCCCAGCCCTGGTCTATATGCGCTTATATTTTCCTTCCTGGGGATGTCCAGCAGCTCTTATCATGTCCTGCCAAATGTTCCTCTGCAGCATGATTAGCTTGCTTCATGTGCATGTTGGTAAAAAGATTCAGATGACAAGCAGGAGTGTTGGTGTTCATCTTCTTGCCCAACCGTGTGTTCAGCTGGCAGGTATTACAACTGTATGTGATATAAATGCAGTGATAGAGGCTGCCTTCAGCAGACACATGCCTTCAGCACTGAACCATGGCCTTTCCTCTTCTCCGCTATTGTTCTGCAGTTTCTCATTAAAGCTGACAGCAGGGCCATTGCATGCCCCATAAACTTTATATGTCTACGCTTTATTGTGCCTGTACTCGGCTTTGTCACAGTCTCTCATAACAACCCAACAGCTGGATGTACAGCTACCTGCAAATGCAAGAGAAAGACACTTCGTTTTTCTCTACAACAAAGCTCATATGGGGAATATGGGATACTATCTATTATGAACGGCAACATTTTGGGGAATTATGCAACTTGGGAATGAACATCTGGTCTTGTCTGCTGGACAAAACAAGACACCTGACCATGTTCAGGGTTAGGGTTAATGTATAAACTGATGTTAGATTAAGCCATGTGCTAGCTGCGGTTACATGTAAGGTAAAGACCTCCGCATTGAACAGAAGTAAATGTATCGTCCTAAAAAAATGTGGCTTCAGAATACAGTGATTTTATTCTTTCTCAACACCAATGTAACTATGTGAAGGGATTTATGATTTTACAACATGAGTAATACAAGAACACACACACATTTGAAAAAAAAACACATTTGATAATTTAATGGCAGAACATAATCTGTTGTTTCCATCTGTTGCCTGATAAATGTTCTTTTACCTTTGTAGGACATAAACACACACACACACAGAGAGAGAGAGAGAGAGAGAGAGGTGTATAAATTATAAGTCTGACAGAAAATGTCACAGATTGTTTTTCATTTTATCTCTGTTTACTCTCCATTTATCATTTTTCTTCTTTATTGTCCCTCCATTTCTTCCTTGTCAGTTTTCTTTGGTTCCTACATATTTTTTCATTCCCATCATTTCCTCTACATTTATCTGAGTCACGCTGCCAGAGAGCAGAATTCCAATAGATTAGTACATAAAAAGCTTTTTTCCATTTATCGACACTTGGCTGCTTGTGTGCTTTTGATACCTGCAATAAAGCGTCTTATAAAGCTACATCAACAGGGCAGCTGAGATTACAAATGCTGATTTATAATTGTTAAATGAGCAAATATATTAAAACAATTGGAGTTCACATGAAAAACATGGTGAAAGAAGGTCATTCTTCCATATTTTCTCAGCTACATTAAAGTACATGTCTTTCAGTGCAGACTAACGTCAGAGCTTTCAGCGGGTCGCCCAGGGATCAGATTAGTTTGTTCTGCCAGATCTGCAGGATCCTGCATGTCCAGATAATATGTCCTCTAACACCCCACTCACACAGCATGCTGGTCAGTGGGTGTTTCTGATGTGTCTTTGACATACCAGTGAACAACTAATCAAATTTCTTCCTGTTCGGTATACAAGTAACAGGTACTTTAAAACGGTTGCTCCATAGTTCTGTAGAGGAAGAACTGGACAAACATCACAGGATCAAGTTGGTTTTCTGCAGAATCCTTTTGGCACCATGCTGCAAATGTTTGTAATGAGCAGACCTCGAAGGCAGCTGGAAAACGCCCCACCTTTTTCAAGTCACAGTGAACTACTTCAGCATGGTAGACTTAGTTTTAAAATTTATTCTGATCGAACCTGTCCAAACATCCTCAATTCAAGAGTCATTTCTGAAATGGGAGCTGAAAAAAGTCTCGAGGGCATTTAAATACGCTGCAGGCGTTCACCCTCTTCCATCTTACACATAGCTGTAGTTTTCATCCAAAATGTGACTGTTTGGAAGAAGCATCGCGGAAACATTGAATGTCAGAATGCAGGGACCTATGGACCGGAAGACATCTTTAAACAAAGATGTTGGCAACACATCGGGAGAACAAGAGGATGTCTTCATTGTGCCAACTAATCTGACTAACTCAGACAGAGAAACGGGTAAAAACTTATCTAAA
>JAOWBL010005126.1:0-10491 GCA_028564865.1 Zenarchopterus dispar | reverse complement strand
TATATATATATATATATATATATATATATATATATATATATATATATATATATATATATATATATATATATGGTGGACATTGCTTTACCACAGACTTTTAAAAAAAACTTTATAAGCATTTTCACCCTCTTTGGAGAGAAGACGCTGCCGTTGGATGGCAATCTGGATTCAGCGCACTCTATGGGCATGCTCAGTCTGTAGAAGGTGATGTCAGTGTAACTGTTCTGAGAGCCGAATGATCGCTGTGTGACCTTTAGGCATGGACACGACTCCACCGTTCCATCTATCCTAGTGACCTGAAAAAAAGAAACGACTGTTCTAATTGTATGTTATCAGCTCAAATCATCTTCTGGGTAGTTTAGATTATGCTTTCAAATCTGTTTATGACTAACTGAGAAAAATGAAGTACATATATAGGCAGATGCCAGAGTCCACAAGTGCTGAAAGTTCTGCCAAAACTCTCTACAGACATCAGAGTGAAGGAAGAAATGAATCAGAGCGTGTAACAGGTGAAGGTGCTCACCTCAATATGTTGGTGGTTGGAGGGCACTGGCACAAACTGAGGCAGCCTCTTGCTGAGCCACATGGTCACATCCCGGTTCATGTTGACAGCGAACGGCTCGTAGCCTTCCTGCAGGCCACAGATGGTGAAATACCTCAAAGTGCTGACGTCCTTGCCGAAGTTCATTCTTCCAACCTGGCACACACCCAGACTGCAGACTGGGATAAAACCTGGGAGAGACACCAAGGACACCGTATTAAGAGACAAGAGTTGTATCTTGGTCCTGTGATACCAGTAAGACAAGAAGCCAGGTTCACTGAGCAGCAATGGGTATAGGTAAACAATGGTCAGCCTCGCTCTTTTTCTTTTACTTCCAATTTATCATCAATAAAACATGTCACAGTTCAAAGTTCACATAGCTCTATTTATGAAAAAATAACAAGAAAACTCTTTATGTTGTGTTTGTGCAAGTATTGCTACTTCTGGTTGAAAGAAAAAGCAACATAAAATGAATCATAACTTTAATCAGACAAAACAGAGGCAACAAAAAGCTGGAAGTGTGACTTATGAAAACACATCCCGATGGTGTCCTTATAAGGAGTTATCTGTTATTCCCACAGCAATTACCCAGGATGGCCACAGGCACTGAACTTGCACCACTTGAGCTCTGTTAATGAAGGTGGTCTGTGGCAATGTAAGTTGCTGCTGGAAATCATCAGGCAGCTTTAGTTTTGACAACATTTAGCTCTAAAATGAGCTGACGCCACTCCACAAATTCATGATCATTTTCACTGTCATGAAGGAGACTTACAATGTCAGAATCATCAACAAATTTCAAAATGAACCTATCATCATATCGACTCTGACTACACCAGTATTCAGTATATAAAACCAGTCCCGGAGAGATTTTTTTGTCTTTGTGTGTGTTAAGCACGCATCTTCTATCACAAATCAACACAAGTGACAGAAGATAATAACTAATGATTAGTTAAAGAAACTTTGATGATTATTGATTCCAAAGCAGAAGACCCAGCTCAACAGAGGCACGGTTAAATGCAATGTCAATGACCACACAAGAATGAGTTATGAACAGCCACTTTGTATTCTCTGGGAGGAAAAAAATACAAACATGAAGAAACTGACATTCAATGCTTCAAAATAAAAATAATGAAAAAAATAAAGAAGAAGATAAAATGTGGAATGAACCCCAAAAATACATCTTTTTCTTTTTTGAACTGTTTATCACTAACTGAGCAAAATGAAGTACAGACATAGGCAGATGCCTGTCCATTCAGAATACCTGGAATCAAAAAATACCTGGAATAAAAAAAATGATATGTCTTGGGTATTTGTAATACCCAAGACATATCACTTTATTTATTTGTTTTTGTTTTTTAATAAACTCCCTGAAACAAAAACAAGAGCTCATGATCTTCCAGCGTTTTTCTGTGATACTGAAAGGCTCAGATATCTGAGCCCTGGTCCCTGTTCAACTGATATTCTTCAACTGTATTCTCATCCACGTTTCAGGGGCAGGTCTTATCATAAGTTATTTGGGAAAATCAGTGTAACAAAGTCACTTTAATCTTGTAGTGATCTGAATTCCACTGTTCAAGCAAAAACATCGCTGTTACTGTGCACACTAACACGTCATTAAGAGAGTTATTTTTCAATAGAGTAATCCAATTTCCCCACTGTGGGACAAATAAAGGTTTTCTTCTTCTTCTTCTCTCTCAGTCCAGCCACATAAACATGTGTGGCTACTACTAAGTCTCAGGCACAGGTAATGTCTCTGATGGGGTAACAATCTGGACCAAAATTAGTCAAAACCAATGGGATGAGATTTGTACCAGTGGTGCAAATCATGAAACTAGTTTCTTCTGTTTCAGCAAATTACTGGAACCACAAAGATGTTCTTGAGCTGTTTGAATTGTTTACCAGCATGGCAGGTACATGATGAGTTGTTGATTCCCGCTGCTCCACCCAGTAATTTCAGTGATCTAAAGGTTTCTTCTCAGGTGACTCACTATGATTTCAAATCATCTTTAAAAAAAAAAAAACTGTCCTCTGTGTGGACACACTACTGACCTTCTCCAAGTTCAAAGTCCTTGAAGGCCAGCTCAGACCCAAAATCATCCAGCAGAACTTCTCCATTGAGCGTGAACATCATGGTGTGCTCGTTCAGGTCCACCATGCAGCCCACCACATCCCCCGTCTGCCAGGCACGCCCAAAGTGTTCGTTGCCCTGGTGCCAGCGCTGGACCTGAAAATACAGGCAGACACATAGAAGCGATGATCAGCTTCTGGGATTTAGATGAACACTGAGAAAAATGAACCCCGGTTTCAGCTTTTTTTCCCCTGTTCTTCTCTGAATCTTTTTCACCTCCAAAAGTACAACTCCAGACTTGTACTTTTGGGATCATCTACAGATAACAGGACCCATTACTGAAAAAGAGTGGAAGCAAACAAAATCCCCTCCATTAAAACAGTATTTACACAAAAGAGATTTATTGAAATTACTTTTGATCTTTATGTCTTTGCACAAAGTATGAACCCAAGATATTATCAACATCTCTATCAATTATTTTATTTATTCTTAAATTTCTAGATCACAAGGGCCTGCTGGAACTTATCAAACCATCAGTTGTAGAGGCATACCAGCACACCAGGTGTGCAAAAGTACAGTTTCATTCTCCCATATATTTGGTTTCAAAACTTTTCACACATTCTCTACTGGGGACCAGTCAGAACTGCAAAATAACCTGTCTAGAACTCCTTATCCATGCTTTTGTAGGCCCAATGTGTGCAGAATGGGCTTTCGCTTTGTTTTCTTAAAAATTTCCCTGGTAATGATGTGGTTGTAAAGACAGTAAATGTTATTTTAAATTCCGTGTACTTTTTTTACATTAATGCTGAGACCATAGCCTTAATGTGAGCAGTTTTGATTTGTCAATCAAAACTTTGTCAGGATGATACTGGGTTCAGTGTCCTGCCAAAGGACACACCTGTTTTTTCAACCATCAATCTCCTATCACTTATCCAGGTCAGTCCCATCGGGGCAGTAGCCCAAACAGGGAAGCTCAGACTTCTCTCTGGCCACTTTGTCTAGATCATCTGGGGAGATCCCACAGTGTTCCCAGGCCTGCTGAGAGGTGGTCCCTCTAGCGTATCCTGCTTCTTTCCCTGGTGTTTCCACCTAATGAGACATGCCCGGAAAATCCCCCCAGGGAGGCGTATAAGAGGCATCCTCACTAGATGCGTAAGTCATGTCATCTGACTCATTTTGATGTGGAGGAGGAGGCCTACTTTGAGTCCTTCCAGGGATGACTGAGCTTCTCACTCAACCTCTAAGAGAAAGGCTAGAACTCCTGTGAGGGAAATTCATTTCATCCACTGTCATCTGCCATTTTCTTTCAGTCACTACAAACAGCTCATGGTCATAGGTGAGGGTAGGAATGCAGACTGACAGGTAAATCAAGAGCTTTGTCTTTTGGCTGCCTTTTGCCCGAAGAGAGCTGGGATGGACTCTCACAGACTCCTGTGACCCTAAATAGGAATAAGCAGGTATAGATGGATGGATAGCAAATCTCTACATCCCAGCAAACAAACTGAGCTATGACTGTCAATAAATAAAGAAACAAATGAGCACCTTAAAACCATCAAACACAAAGGCCTGGTCATCACATCCCAGGTCCTGGTCTGGCAGACATCCAGGCCTTGCCCAGCCAACCCTCATCTCTCCAGCAGTCAACACCTGAAGACAGTAAGAATACAGATGCAGGGAAGGTCAGAGGTGCATGCTGATCACTGAACAAATTTTAAAAAAGACAAAAAAACAAAGGGCACATAGGCTTAGGTCCAATATCAGCTGAGCATTATAAACACACACATTTCTAACCTTTTTGTTTCCTCTACTAGTTTTATAGTCATACATGCTTTTACATTTCTACTATTGAACTGTGCAAATATTTGAAAACTACACATCATGAACTACCACCCTTTTTCTGTGTGATTATGTCTTACCTCCATCTCAAAGTACCACTTCCCAGTGTTGACACAGTAGGTTTTCTCTGCTCTGAAAATGCGGAACCTCTCAACAGACATATTGCTGAGATCAGATTGAGCTGCTGGATTGGTGTTGAGGGTGGGTGAAGAGGGAAACGATCTCATCAGCAACTACATAACATATTCAGTTTTTTAACATCTGACATGCACTACCTTCTGATTAAATAAAGTGTTCATTTTGCCTCCAAAATGTACTCTACAGAAAATACTGGATGATACCATGGTCTTGGTCAGGAGCTTCCAGGTTGTATCCATATCCCAACAGAGTCCTGACAGCTTCTCTCAGGCTGTCTTTGTTGGACTTCTTAGTTCTCTCATCCAGCAAGGTGTAAGGGACCAGACGAGGATTTCTGCGGTTTTTCACATCCTGACAGAGAAACAGAGAAACAAAGGAAAAGAATCAATTATCTAACCATTGTACAAAACGCAGGGAAATCTGTGTTTGGTAGATTATTTCTTTGTTGTAAAAATGCTTCTTGGTAATAAATCTTATACTGTTGGAAAGCCTGTTTATTTCTCTTTTAAATGGTGGCCCATTTGTAAGGAACATGTATTTGAGGGATGAGCAGCAGAGGTGAGTATGTGTTCCCATGGAAAATTTGCCAAATCTTCTCTGCCAATTTTGCCAGTGACTCTTGTTTTGTGTTTGCTGGGCACCTCCTCCTGATGCTGGACACCAGCCTGGTCACACACTGCTGTGGGAGGGCATCCAAATCTTCTACCAGCATTTGTCTCAAGTCAGCTAACGTGGTTGTGTTGGTCACTCTGGTGCAAACACCAAGTCCAAGCTGATCCCACAAGTGTTCAGGGCGGTTGAGCTCAGAACTGCGGGCAGGTCACTCCATCCTCTCCACTCCCAAACTCTGGAGATAGTCTCTGATAAACCCCACTCAGCCGGAGCGAGGATTGTCATCTTGGAGGACAGAGTTTGGTTCCAGACTGTGGCGACATGAGATTGCCACTGGTTGCAGAATCTCATCTCCATAATCTCCACTGAGATTGCCTCCAAAGATGACAAGCCTAGTTTTTTCAGTAAGGGAGATGCAGCCCTTCAACATCACAATGCCTTCACCTAAACATTACTCTATTGGTGGAGGCAGTGTGATGTTGAAGGGCTTGTTTCTGATTCGTTCCTCAACAGTTCTACATATCTTAGTGTATTATACTGTTTCTTTTAAGGAAATTGTAAATGAACAGAGCAGACAGTTGGATAATGCTGGACCCACACATCAAAAAACGTTGATGATATACAAGTGTCTTACCTGTTGGATACCATAAGTCCAACCCTGTCGGATGCGGTCCCTTGCCCAAACATTGTGTGCATTTTCAGCCAGTTTGTCCACCATGGCCTCCTGTGTGGGAGTCAGCTTTATGTGACTCAGGTCCAAAGGAGCAGGTTTGTACCCGCTGAACAACTCATACCTGTGCAGACAGAGTTGAAGTACTGCATGACTATTAATCTGTGTAACATGAAAACAGCCGTCTTTACCACTTTTATCTAAATACTCTTTTAGTTTTACATGACGCCATGAAACAGGAACGATCTATGGTATTTATGACTGTATTATAAACAGAATACTTCCAAACTGTCGCATGGATACAGATTTTGTGTGTTTTAACCATTCATGGGACTTACGTTGGTGACAGTCTCATGCTCTTAACTTTTTCAATGGCATGTTCATCTGCTAGTCCTACATGGCAGCCCAAAGCAAGTAGAGTCCTAGAACATACAGAAACACAATCTTATGTCAAGTTGTTTGTTATTGATACCAATTCTAAGCATTCCACAGGGTTGGAAGTTAGACCACATTATCAATAAAATGCAGGTTATTTTGGCAGGTTACATTGCTCAACCTGTCAGCTACTGTGGCAAATACATTGAATAAATAATTGCTTTTTATTGATCTGTAAAAGGCCTTTGATACAGTTGATCACAACACGTTAACACAAAGACTAAATATTGTATTGGCTGGTTTGAAAATTGTTTAACAGGCAGGCTGCAGTGTATTCAAGTTGAAGATATCCTTTCTAACTACTTTAGTGTAACTAAGTGTGTTCCTCAGGAATCGATCCTGGGACCACTTCTATGCATTCTACACATTAACTGTCTTGCTTGATAAGTATCTTTTGCTAAATTTCATTTTTATGCGGATGACACTGGAATGTGCTGGGCTGTCTCCACAACTACTCAGGCCATGAATCCGCTTGAACAAGCTTTTAATGATGTTCGACGGTCCTTGCGTATGTTGAAATAAGTCTTAAAAGGCAATAAACCCAAAGTCATTGTATTTCAAATGGAAAATCAAATTCCAAAAGTTTATTGTCTATCATTACTCTTCAGGGTTTTGAAATTGAGCTTAGGGATTTGGATTCATGATGCTTTCTCTTTTGTGCCACAAGTTGAACACATCTTGGGGCCTTGAAGCCAAAAAAGCGACTGTCTATGCTACTTTTATGTCTGTGCTGGACTATGGTGATGTAATTTATATGTACATCTGCTCACAATGTCTGCATTTCCTGGATACAGTCTACCACGGAGTTTTGAGGTTCATCACGAATCTTAAACCTTTTACTCACCCCTGTACTTTGTAGGTCTGCTTTGTCTAGGTCTAAAAAATAAAAAAGATAAGTTTTGACTTTTTCATTTGCAGCCTTTGATGACATTCCTGTGGTGCTTATGTAAACATTTTATATTTATATTGTTGTTTTATTTATGTGTTTGTAACTCTTATGCTCCAAATTGTTGCCTGCCTTGGCCAGGGCTCTCCTAAAAAAGAGATTTCTGATCTCAATTTTTTTTTCCCCAGATTAAATAAAGTTTAATTAATTAATTAATTAATTTTTCAAACGGTAACTGATTTATTTATTTATTTTGATTAGTTCACAATGAAGATTGCATCCTAAGCATGTTTTAATAAAAAGTGTGGAATATCTGACAATAGTCATTCTATGACTCTAGGACATATCTGGGATAAATTGGAGAAAGAGGCCAGAAGTCATAAGTGCCATATACATGTTAAGAAAATTTTTGTCTCCATTCTTTTTGTCTCCATTTTTCTCCAGCACTTGGTGCAACCAGTTAATATTTGAACTACTGTCAGATCTTATGCTGCTCACTGCACTGATGCATTACTTGAGTGTCTCCAGAGACATCTGTAAATTGTAGCTTCGTTCCTGTTCAGGAAGCTTGGAAAACTCCACCAAACAGGGGTGCTGGCGCTTGTTGTCATCTCGCACCTGCAACACATAGATGCACATACGCCCATGCACAAGCACGCACACACAAACACATACACACAACAAAAGCAATGGATTCTGTTTCTCGGTCCTTGGAAGAAGAGTACAGAAGAGTTCTCTGAGCAGCATGTGCTTCCTTCCAAACCCTCCATCTGCGCATTTGTTAACAAGATCAAACAAAATCCCATTCTACACACGTTTCAATGCATCGTTGACATGGCTGGCATCGTTTAGTCTGTTTGCATACAGTATATGTAAACAGAATGAAAGATCCCACTTCCTACCCTTAAGATGAAAAAAAAAACACTTGACATTGAAAATTGTGCACCTCCGTGGAAACTCTGACTCATGTGTATGCACCTTTTTATAGGCAAAGTATATTTGAGCACAAATGGTGAGCCGATGAACTGATGACAGATTAGAAAAAAGATTTAGCCCTGTCTTTACCACGATCTCTTGGTGATTCATATGCACACACAAACCACTGTAATTTCTGTCTGTCACTCCTCATAAGAAATGCTGGCCAAGTTCACTAAGAGATCAACTGAAATATAATAAAGAAAATAAATGGCTATTATATCACGTGCATTATGTGAGCACATTTCATTTTTTAAATGTTCTTTTGAATGTAGTTGAGTTGTACAATAGCAGTCTAATCATTCTAACAAGTTGTAAAGTATTTAATATAGTTGCTGTGAGAACATAGTACTGCAGTAAAACACAGCCATTAGCCAACCAGACAGAACCGTGCTATCCCAGTAGCAACCCATGACATCTTAGTTTTTGGGTTCCAAATTTAGGATTTGCATTGCAATCCCCCCACCTCCACCTCCTTTCTGCACATCAGGTCATTTGGGAATTCAATAATTGTTCATCTCAAGCCTGTGTCAATAACGCTGTGCCTTAGTTCTCTGATCCTTGCCATTTTCACAAGGATCATTTGGGCCAGTCGTCCATACATAAAGTTTAAGCTTAGTCTGTTCACTGTCAAAGAGCAGACTAACATTAAAAAGGGAAATGCCAACAGTGTCCAATTTTCCAAATGTAATTGGTGTGATTGACTGTACTTACATCATCATAAGGACTCCATCTAATAATGAGTTTAGTTTATATGAATGAAAAACCTATGCAGCAACAAACGTATAAATCATATGTAATGTCCTCACAGATATGATTGCGTGCTTCACATGGCTCATTTATCTAGATTAGGTAAAACCCATGGGACTGGGGTGAATAATTATCAGACTCAGATTTCAAGGCATAGTTTATCGTGCATGAATATATTCGGCCCCTACCCCAATGCCCTTCAGCCCCCTCCACAACTACAACAACATTTGAACAAGAGTGGGACTAAATAACAACTTAAACTCACACTATAACCCTAGCATTAACTCAGTGTCTCATCTTGGGGCCATCTGTCTGCTTAGAAATAAATGTCAAAGTGAATATATAAATGAATATGCTAATTTCTTCATTTGGATTATCTGTTTAGTCTCAACCTTGTCTTTTGGGGTTTGTAGGCAAAGAAGAGCACTTCTAAAAGAGAGCTTTAGAAAAAGCAAAGAACAATCTTCATACAAACCTGTCAGAAAAACATCATTATGATTATATACCAAACTTTGATGAATACTTACTACACCATATGTCCATCCCAATTCTATCTTGTTCATCACCCATAGTTCATGGATGTTTTCTGCAAGTTTCTCCCTGATTCTCTCCAAGTGAGGTGGCAGAACAATCTTAACACAGAAACATGGAAAAACAAGTGATATCTGTAGCCTGGACCATCGTTAGGAGAACTGAGTTTTAAAAAGTCCCTCAGTCTCTACCTGGGTGGTGTCCACAGGTGTGGGGGTGAATGCTGCCTGACTCAAAGTGACAGTGGGTCCCAGAAGGTCTCTGGCTGCAGTCTGGTCCTGACTGGCCTCCAGCTTTAGCTTCTCCCTGGGCAACACTGCTTCATAGCAAGGAGCATAGCCAGCAGGAGGGAGGAACTTGAACTCCCCATGACGACCCCCGAGGAGGAAACGCACTCTGTGGGGTTAAGTATGAAAGGAAAGAAATTTCTACACAGCTTAAATTTCAGGATATATTTATAAATATGAAAAAAAAAATAGTGCTATATGGCTGCAGAGGTAAATGATTAGAAAAAAAATAAGCTGATTCATACGACATATAATCAGTGAAAGAGAGAGCACAAATGACTTTTTTTTTTAATATAAGCTACTATATTTTGTGAACAACAAAATCTACAACTATTGAGCAAAGTCAAAAATGTAATTGTCTTCTTTTGTGATCACTGTCATAAAAACACTGACTTGACCCCTGCAGAGAAGCTGGCCACAGGGAAGAAGAGGCCGTCAGAGTTGAAGTTCTCAAACATGCCCTGAACTGGTTGACCGTTGATCCTAAAGGAGATACTCGGAACACTGAGATCCAGGCAGCAGCTCACCACATCCTCTGTTCGCAGAAGGTGCTGGTTGGGTGAAGTAACAGCACGTGCAATGCAGCCTGCACAGAAGTATTACGTAAGACACCTTTTGTTTTTTTCATGATTGATCATGTGTAAAACATATATAAACACATATGCACATACACATTATACATACACACACGCACATATTATATACATATACATACATATATATATATATATATATATATATATATATATATATATATATATA
>JAOWBL010005125.1:0-10491 GCA_028564865.1 Zenarchopterus dispar | reverse complement strand
ACACACATATATATATTATATATATATATATATATATATATATATATATATATATATATATACACATATACAGACACTACAGACACACACACACACACCTGCCACACCTGATCAGAAGACCCTGACTGAAAACACTTTGTTGTTTAATTTCTGTCTTGTGAAGACGATGTGCATTAGTCCAATATGTTTTCATTTTATGAAGCAGCCATCTTTGCCCAATCAGCTCCGGAGGTTTCAGAACAGTACGATATGACTACAATGACTAAAAATAAGTCTAATACAAAGAATAATTTAATAGCTCTTACAATCATATTAGCATTTTAGTGTAATCTCCTGCTTAGTTGCCTAATTGTTCCAGCTTCACCGCCTTTGATGGTAAAAGGAAATTACGGCTCCAGCAAAGCATTTTGACACTGGTTACTTTCCCTTCATTAAGCTGCTTCACTGGATTAGATTTAAACATTTAATGACAGCTCTGTGCTGGTCATTAATGAGATAAAGCAGGAAACTACTTTCATCTCTGCTGGGGTCTCGCCCCGTGAGGAGAGAGCGCTGCGGATCAGTCTCGCCTGTACAAAGTAAAATGAATCATATCTTGACTTGTTTGCTCATTTATACATAACTGTAATGTTCATACTCCAGGACGAGACCTTCTCATATTGCTTTTTCTCAGTCCCAGCTGCATTATACATCAGATGCCTTCATCACTTCTCCTTTTACTATTTTTAGTAACTGACAAAGACAGATTATAATAATAACCTCCTTCCTAATTTGAGTTTGTTGATCAGACAGCGGCGAGATGCTGAAGGAACTAAATCTAAGTCGTCTCTTTCAGGTGATACAAAAGTTCTTTCATCTCTCTTAGTGAGTGGAAGTCTGCAAGAGAGTAGAGCAGTGTTTCTAAGTCCTGGTCCACAGGTACCACTATGCTGCATGTTTCAGATGTTTCTCTGCACCTCCGCCTTTAACAGACCTGTACAGACCTTGACGATCCATTCATATGAATAAGGTGTGTTGTAAGTGTATACACGGACAAGCACTTAGAAACACTGGAATATACAACTTTGTGCAACGTTTCATTAATTTAAGTGGAAGTTTGTAATATCTGCAATTCATTTCCAGCACTCTACTCAGACTCAAGTCTCCTACAACTGCAAAGACTACAGTCGTATCAGATTATTAACAACTCCCACTGCATGACTTCCATCTGCTTAATCTCAGGTACGACGTCAAGAACGCCACATGCAGACTATATGACGATGAGACCTCCTGAATTGTAGGCTACCAGGGATGTAGAATGGCATCATCAGCGTGCACAAAACAATAAGCAAAGGAAGGAAATGAACCGCCCTTTGTTAGTAGTTTTTATTTGCCATAAATACCAAAAATAATAAAATCTATAATAAAATTTAGTTGATTTTCTATGGCAGGATCCCATGTCTGAATACTGTGACTGAAAAATGTTTCTCTGTCTGTTTCACTTTAGTAACTGGTAAACAATATAAAACTGGGGATAAGTGAACTAGTTAAAGTCTCAGATTTGTTCCTGCACAGCTTCCTCTATGATGTCTCTTTAACTGTATTATTTACTTTACCTTTGTGTAACAAACTAATATACTGCAGTGAAATGTCACAGTAGCCTTATAATGCATTTATGACACCTCTGCAGTTTATAGTCGAGGCATTTCTGTGCTCATTAATACTTTATCCATGATGACAGATGTTTGCAGTGGAATATCCATCCATCCATCCATTTTCTGTGCCTGCTGAATCCATCTACAGGGTCACGGGGGTCTGCTGGAGCCAATCCCAGCTCATTTCAGGGAGAGGCAGGGGTACACCCTGGACAGGTCGCCAGTCTATCACACATACATAGACAAACAACCACACACACTCACACCTGTGGACAATTTAGAGTCATCAATCAACCTCACATACATGTTTTTGGACTGTGGGAGGAAACCGGAGTACCCGGAGAAAACCCACGCAAGCACGGGGAGAACATCCAAACGCCACACAGAAAGACTCCTCCTGGACGGGGAGTCAAACCAAGAACCTTTTTGCTGTGAAGCAACAGTGCTACCCACTAAGCCATCATGCTGCCCTGCAGTGGAATATCCCATGTAAAGTGTCATTTTATTAACAAAAATCAGAAATAACCACCACGATTAGCCTGGACCAGGAAACGTTCCCAGCCGCTTCGCTAAGCTTTGTAGTAAAAGTGGTGACTGATGGGGAAGTGATGATAGTTAATCATCTTTTGGCATCTTTTGAAAATTATTCCCCTGTTTTTAGCAAAATAAGACACACACACAAATACACAAGAGTCTCAGCAGCAGATAAAGACTGAAACACACAATGACCATTAAACTTTTGTCCATTTTCAAAAACACTGACTACACTTCCAGTGAGGCACTCAGTGTGCATTTCCAATGCCAGTCAGCATTTTTAAGAATCATAGTAATAAGTATAACTTGATAGCAGGACGGAGGAGCAGTTGGTGTTTTAAATGGCAGAAGAAATCAGTGTTGAAAGCCCAGACATACCTTTATGACTAAATTTAGTAACTCTGTCCACACTGGCTATTAAAAGTATCCACCTCCCCAAGCGAGGAAATGTCTATTTAAGTTCCCATTTATGATCCCCATCAGCAGAAAAAAAAGTTCACATCAAAACTGAAAACACGACAGTCTTTAAAAGTCAAGCAACTGGCGAAACAGAAAAACAAGTAGTCACCATGCTCATTGTTTTGTGATTCAACATTGTGATAAAACTTTCCCATTAAAAAAAAAAAAAAGACTAGTTAACTTAAGAGAAGAGATGAATACAAGATGATACGAGTCAATGACCACGTCAGTGAATGTTAGTGAGCACAATTATTAAATTAGACAGCTGTTGTGAAAGAGTATTATACACACATTGAATGCACATCTGGAGGGTGGAGGCAGAATGAGGAGGGGGTCACTTTTACATCTTTACAGCATGTTCACTGTGTGAAAGTGTTAAGTGGCAGCAGCACGAAAGCAAATAAGCGTTTTACACCTCAAACCCCAACCCACTCCTCATCCATCCTTGAGGCTACACCAGCTGCCACACATCATTTTCCTGCTAAACTGTTGGTGTCAGAGTGCCCCTTTGGCTAATACATAAAAGATGTAAGCGTGTGATGGGGAAGACACAATACATTTGACTCCTTTGGACATGTTTGTTTCTTTTTGAAATAACAAAAAAAAAAGAGTCATTTTTATATGAAGGCAGTCCTTTAAATCGTTTATTAAAAATCTCCAGAAAATCTTAGAGGAGACCCGTCAGGGTTTTAAAAGCCTCTCAAGCTACACTAATAGAAACACTGGAAACAACTGTCGGACGGGTTTTCCACCAGCTTCAGCTTTATGGTGCTTATCTGCTCACAACAACACACCAAGTGCAGTAAAGAGCTGCAGACAGACAGGCCTCTGAAGGACATGGGAGCCTCCAGGGCGACCCCAAATTTTCTGCTGTTAACACTTCACCCTGAACAGCTCCAACGTGATGAGATGAGCATACAGATGCAAGCAACACACGGCCTCAGCCAGACGTTCATTTTTCACCTGGCTCCTAAGAACGGGCACTCACAGCCCACCCTGGCTGAAGGCAACATCCACATAACATCAGTTATGGAGGATGGGAGATGATTCACATGAGTCTCGTTAAGAAGCACAGTCTTTTTTAATGGAGCGGTACCAGTTGCCAAATTTGTGAGACACATTTTAAAAGCAATCTTGCTAAATGCTTTTGTCTGTCATTCAGAGGACATCACTGGGCTTCAGTTCCTGCTCTGCTGAAAAATCATTAGATCATTTGTCTCGCTGAGAATATCTCTGCTTCACTAAATATATATACGTGGATTATGTTGGCAATTTATCTCCACCCGGATAACTGAAAGGTAAACAAAAACTTCAAATCAGTCAACACAATCGTTTGCATTTAAGTAAGAAATGTTTTCATCTGCACATTTTTTTGTGTCTTCTGAAAGATAAATGAACAAGCATGACCTCAGATGGAAGTTTATAAAGACTGAAGTGCTGAGGTGCAGGTAAAATCATTATTTAATATTGTCATAAGTCAACACTGATAAAAACTTTCACCTATGATTTGCTACTTGCCTTTATTTCTACGTCTTCAAATATAGATTTTTTATAACTGATTAAAATACCAAACAACAGCAATGTTACACTAGAAAAACTCCAAAACTGAATCTTCAATTAAAATTCCAACAGTTTGATACCTGGCCATGTCATAAATAAAGTAATAGTTATTGTAAACTAAATAAGCTGGCTAGGCCTACTCCATCATTTACTGAAAGGAGCCAGATTTGAGAAAACTGAAGTACAAAGGACTGGATATTTCCATTTTAAATGTACGACCTGACCCGTAAAGAGTTTTAGCTTGTTGTTTCTTCTTCTTTTTTTTCTTTTTTAGACTAAAAAGGACACATTAGGTATGGAAAGCTTTACTGAGAAGGCAAAGTTTTGTCCTTTTTTTGAAGAAGAAGAAGAAAAACCCTCAGGTCTTCAAACGCTGTTTTTATACTCTAGGTTTAGTAATGTATTAGAATGTGCTGGGTCTGAATGGGTTAACTTCAAACTAATTCACATCCATATGACCACATTTTTTTAACCCAATAAAACTATGGAGGGGTGTGGTCTGTACTCAGGGAGCAGTGGGGAGAGAAACTAACACAACACAGCTGCAGCAGATCTCTAATTAGCTTTAATTAGTTTGGGTGTGTGTTGCAAACAGCTCCAGATTTTTAACACATCAGGTATCTGTCTAGTGTCCATAATGGCTCTGCGATGTGTCCAGGAGTTAATTACCAGGAGTCAAGCAGTTTTTGTTGGTGAGCTTGTTTGGCTTATAAATCGGGCTTAAAATTCAGTTCAGTTCAATTCTATTTTATTTATATGGTATCTATTACAATGCAAGTTATCTCTAGGTACTTCCCAGGCTTAAAGTCATGTAGTGGGAAGGGGATTTCATAGAGACGTGGCTTTAGCGATTTGATCATTTTTTTACTGAGCATAGTGAACACTAGTCTACTAAAAGCGTATTTGATTTATCCCCACATCTGCTGTCACAGTGAAACCAAATTACGCCAAGTGTTCATAAAGGGTCAGTACACATTCATGTCTGTCTTGAGTTTGTCACTCCGTCTTACCAAGTCAGAGGACGTAAATAACTAAAACAAACACTTAGGCGCTACGCCTTTTAAGCTCAAGGGACGTTTTAGAAATGTTTATTAGATTTATTTAATGGCCTGACAATTTAGTTCCTCTTAAGTAATTTATAAGTGAAGAGCACATAGATGACAACGTGGTGTTCAGTATCTTTCACAAACACACTTAGACATGTGGATGGGAGGAATCAAATGAACTTCATGAGGGGACAACCACCTCACACAAACCACATCAGCATAATGGATCATATAATTACTGAGAATATTTCAATTAACAGGGATTTTTTTTTTTTAAATGAGAAGTTTCATTGAATGTGTAATTTATGGATCAAAAGTTTGTCATGATTACTCACCAGGATGTTTTCCACCTTTGACTGAACAGATTTGCTGTAAAATAAAAGACAAAGTATGTATTATTATGAGTCTGCTGTAACTTGAGCGCTGGTGTCTAGAGAGTATTTATTTATAAAGCAGAGGAATGTTGGGCATGAGACGACCCTCCCTCCAGCATCTCACAGGTCATGTATCCCACCACCCGAACACATGCTGTCATGTGTAAAGTAAGAAAGAGACGGCCACCGTGTGCACATTGTTCAGGACAGAGAATATTCCAGCACTAAGAAACCAGAAATTGCGTCAAAAAACATTGAGGAAACCTGAAGTGTGTCTGTATTATTCCCCGTTTGGATTTAATCTGAAATGAGGAATCTGTTTGAAAATAATGGATATGCATCTTTTCTACGTGATTTTTCCACCGTGTTTATTTAAAAAAAAAGGAAAAGCAAACTTTATGTTAATGATCGCAAATGTTTTATGTTGCCGCTTGCTTTTATCAGCAAACTACTCAATAATAAAAAGGTCAAGAGGACATATGGTACCTGCACCAGTTACTGCAGAGTAAATTAACAAAAGCAAGAGATCAACTTGTGCACGCTTCACCTGTAATCCACAGACAAGTCAGGCTGTTGTTGACCATGAGACAGGAGGTAGATCACATTTAAAGACTCTTACTAGGTCAGAATCAGGAGACGCTCTAAGCCATGACAAGAACGGTTCACTTTAATTCACTGTTACCAGGGGGCAGAGGATTTCCGAGTGCTGAAAGCCCATCACTAAGCCGTTTGTGAGTCAAATATGGCAGGTAAACAGAATGACACCTGATGCAACTTTCAGCAAGGCTTTAGATCAGGAAAAAAGGAACTGATGCAACATATCCTTCTGTTCAGACCACAGATGAAAGCAGGCATGATCCAATCTGTGATTTAGAGTCTTGAATGAAACTGTGGCACCGTTTAAACTATCACTTCCTGTGAAGACGGGCTAAAGGTGGTAAGTGACAAACGAACCTCTTGACCACGATGACGATTGTGTCACTTGTGCAGTGGCGCCTTTATGCGGCGGTATATCCTGCAGATATTTGAACTCTGAACTGTTTCTGGTCACTCAGCCCTTTGACCTTTGGTGCTTTGATATTAAATGATTCCTACATTCTTTCAGAAATGAAAGGTCAAAGCATGGCTTTAGACAAGAAAGACAAAAGGTAATCCTCCACATGCACCATAAAGCTCTTTAACCATCATATTGCTGTCTCTCATCACAGAGACCCAGCAACTACAGAATTAAGTGCTGTACAATTATTCTGATACAGCATAGCTCTTTGTGAGACCTTCATTGCTTTTACCATTTCAATTTAGCAATTTGATTTGGGTGAATCTTTCCAAACAAAGATACATACTGTATATACTCGCTCATAGGTCGACCCGCTCATAAATTGAGTGTGATTTTTTGGACAAAGAGATATCAACTTGCATTAATTCAGTGAACTAAACCAGATTCAACGAAACTTACATTTTCTGCGATGGTGGTTGTGAAACTATGCAATTATCAGGCTAATTGTCGTCTGAGATGTCATTCTGTACCGTTGTCTGCTAATTGTATGTTTATACAGGAAGTAGCATGTGAGGCAGGTTTATATCTAATGTGTTGACGAATAAACACGGTTCCGGTCGTCTGCTGTCATAAGTGTGTCAATTGATCAATACTGTGTCTTGCTACGCCCTCAGTTTTTAAAAAAAAATTATTTTGGTCAGTTTTAAATATCTGTGTGTGTGCACAAATGCGATTTTCTGGTTTTGAGAATAAACGTAACTGATGCTATTCCGAGTTACCGAGACACAACTTCTGGGTAATTTATCACAAGTTCGCTGGGACTAATTGAAAAAGAATACCTTATATAATTATAGTGTTGGATAATTAGCGCGTAGATTGTCGGATAATTGCTTTAAAAATACAAAGGTAAGAAAACAAAAACAACTTTTTTTTTTGAGTTTATTGATTATCAAAGTTGTTTGTTGCTATTAACCAGTAGAAAAGTTAAATTGTCGATGTATTAACGTACTTCGGCCGACTTTAAACACCTGAAAGAATTAATGTCTTAGACTGACCTGCTCATAAGTCAAATGCCCTTTTGGGATCGATTTTCTGGGAAAAAAAATCTCGACTTATGACCGAGTATATACAGTATATTTGCGCATATATACATATATGTATATATATATATATATATATATATATATATATATATATACATACACACACACACACACAAACATGTATGTGTGTGTGTCATATGTTGTAAAGTTCAACATAAACTGCTAAATTCACCACTTATGCAACTAATGCCGTTTGTGCCATTGCAAAAAAGCTGTAACACTCTACTGTAGGCAAAACACCTTTGAAAAACTAAACATAACTGACAGTAAAGTTGTTCTTCAAAGGAAAATGACATCAAAGTACGGGGCTCAAACCCTGTTGAACCTTTTAGTGTCATACAGACTAACATGCAAATGAACTTCAGGAGTGTATATAGCTGACAGGTAAATTAAGTGGATCAAAAGACATATTTTCCTGGTGAGACGTGTTACATGACAAGTTAGATTCCACCACTGTCCATGTTAACACCTGCCCTTAAATAATACAGATCTGTTGAGACCTGGTGGATTTTTACACCAGTCAGGAAAATGGCCCATAAACCTTGCCTACAGAGAAAGGGTTGGGTGTAGCCAGATCTATTCAGCTGGTGAAAATTCTTTCCCATCAAATGGGTCTAGTATCCCTCCCATTTACAGCTTTTTCCACCAGTACAGAACGGACCAAAACCATTGCCACAGGGCGGGTTGTATGCGATAACTCATACAAACCACTATTCACACGAAGCAGTGGCTGTACAACTGCTAATAACACTTTCAATCAAGAAAGGTTTTCCTGAATAACCTCCCTACTCCGAGGCACACTGTTTTGGATGTCTGGTTGTCGTGCCGCCATCGCGTGTTGTGTTTCTCTGATCAGTTGCATGCCTATAAGATGGCATCCAGAGGCAGTTTCATCTGCATCTGTAGGTACGTCCCCCGGGAAATAAAATCCAAGTTCAGAGGAACCAGACTCATTTTTTTGTAATGAGGAGGACCAGGATTAGGATGGTCAGCCAGGATCGTTGGAGTGTATGTACACAAAACAAAAACAAAAAACAAAAAACAAACAAACAGCTGTTTCACATAAAAATAGGGTTTCTTCTCTTTCCATCTAAAACAGAGCATCATGTACCAGTCTAAAGTGTACCGTATGTCTCAGTTTGGTTAAAAAAAGAAAAAAAAGATCATGTTCCCTGTACACATTTATACTTATCAAACTCAAAATGCTGCTAAAAACTAAAGTTTTAGTAATATTTCATTTAGACTGCAAAGATTTTTAAAGACCTGGCAAACCTTTAAATCAACCAAAGCTTTCTTGTAATATCACAACAACTTCATTTAGCTGGCACGTGTGACAAGCCCATAATCTGAGGGTGTTTTGAAATTAGTTACAAATCTAAATATTTGTCACTACTAACAGCAGTGGTGGAATGTAACTAAATACATATACTCCAGTCTGTTTTCAGACACTTAATTACAATATTACAATCCCCTTCTTTTTCAACATTTTAGATCATTTTAGATTAAAATGCCATCCTTTTCATTCAGTTATTTTTATCTCACAGTGGCAGGTCCTTATGAATAATATTTTAAGTACACAAAACCCCCCAAAATCAATCAACTTATGAGACTCAAGACACTGGTGCTGAAACAGCTAATGGACAGTATGAAAAGTTAAAATGCTGATTACATGTTAACTATACTTATGTATGACACCGTTCAATCATATTCACTGTGTTACATTCACTTGTGCCCTCAAGCATTTGAAGTTAAGATTTCTAATAGTTAAATACCATAATTAAACTGTTGCACTGGTACTTTTACCATGTGAAAATGAACGTTTATTCAAGTGTCGTTCTTCAATTGAAGAGCATTTTCTGCTACTTTATGGTTCAATTTTATCCATTTTTAATTTGTTTCACAAGAACTTTAAATAAAAGAAAAACCAACCACCTTTGAAGTGTTATACACATGTACACATCCCAGTATCAGGGAACATGTTGCGACTTCCCCCCAAATATGATAATCCCCTGCAGCATCAGCCCATGCCCAGCAGCGTGAACATCTCACCAGATGGAGTTCCTGATCCTGAGCTGCAGAGCGCCGGCCTCAGCACCTTGCAACCCGGGCAGCAGGCCGGGTAAGCTCCCCGCCCCGCGGTCCGGTTGCTGGGGGTCCTCGTCGGCCATCACTGCGGGTCTCTGGTCTCGGGACAAGACTCGACCGGACAGAGGGCGTGGACGGGAGTAATCGCCCCGAAAGGTTAAACTACATGGAGTAGAGGACGTCGCAATGGTAACGGGACAGCAGCGCGCCCTGTTGTTGTTGTTACCCAGTCCTCCTCCGACATCGTTCAAGTCCCGACAGTCGTCAGTCAAGAGGCTGTACAGCAGAACTACGAGTCTCTGTCAGACACCGAGTGGTGCATATTCACATACGAAAACAAGCGCAAACAGTCGCCCTGGCAGTTTTAAATCAACTAACTAGTCCCTACGGTTTGCTCTGCTCCGCACGTTGTGGGATTTCTCTGCAAGTGCATGTGGTGAGTAGTGGCTCTGAACGGACGCATGCGCAGTGAGGTGCCCGGTGTGAAAAACAAGATGTAAGCAAAAGACATCACTGACAGCGTTGGGGGTTTAAATAAAATGTTTTATACACACACACACACACACACACACACACACACACATATATATATATATATATATATATATATATATATATATACATATATATATATATATACACACACACACACACATACATATACACATATACATATATATACATATATATACATATATA
>JAOWBL010005123.1:0-10492 GCA_028564865.1 Zenarchopterus dispar | reverse complement strand
ACTTATATTTGTTCTTTATGTGTTTTATATATATATATCTATATATTATATATATACAGTGTTCCAGCATACACTGTATGTATGTGTATGTATATATATATATATATATATATATATATATATATATATATATATATAAAAGCACTTACAGCTTTTACATTTAAAGTTTAACCAACATACTTTAGTAACGCTCATAAAATTTCTAGTTATACAAGTAAAAACTCTAGCTGAGAAAACAAAGACTTGTCCAACAATAATACAGTAGTGATGCCATATCAGCTGCAGAAACAAAAGTAACAGTTGAAGCATTCAAGCTAGTTCTTTTAATTATTTTTATGCAACCATGTTTAAACTCTGACAAATGAAAATAACTGTTCGTGTTTTCTAAAACTTTCCACAATCCTAGCTTATAAACATAAACGAGTATTTGATTTTTTTTGTTTTTTAGATTTTCTTTACATTTCAGCGTACTGTCTCTGTTTACTGTAGCCACTTTGAGTGATTCTCCGAAGACTTTTTGCTGTAAACGTCTTTTGAGTCCTGCTTTCAACAGTTGGTCGCTCGGTGTCAGCTGGGATAAGCTCCAGCTATCAGCAAACCAGTAAAGCGTGAGCAGGTGACGGCTGGTTTTAACCGCCTACTTGTGCAGCAAAACAGTGCTGCAATATTTGGATGTAACGCGGGAAAAAAAAGTCTGATCCACTTTACCAAATGTACAACAAATTAATAACTGTATATGGATGGATTAAATTTTGTCACAGTGTTTATTTATATCTTTTCACTTTAGGTAGAGCGATTTCTCTCCACACATTTCTGAGACATGTTTCATCTCACTGTGGATATCAGAGTTGTTTAATGTTAATTTCACTTTTAACTTGGCCTCAAACAAAAGTTAAACTCACAAAACCATCATATCCTGATCTCTGGGTTCTTTAAATAAATTTACAGTACAGAGAATAAATGTCCTAAAATTCCTGCAGTTTACTCAAATATTCAAGTCAGCAGAGAAACGGGCAAATAAATGCTCTGTAGACCTCGCATTAAGACCCCAAATTAGTGAGTGTTTGCATATGTGTGTGCATGTGTGACAGTTGGCTATGTGCTTAAGTGACGCAGTGATGTCATGTTCTTGTGTTTTCACATGGGAACCCGATAGCTCTGAACAATCCAAGGAAAGCAATTTCTGGCTCAAGCACACTCCACATAACAGAGAGATAATTGTGGGCTTTGTGTCTGTGGACCCTCCAGAGATCCAGAGGATCAAACCCTCTTGGGTTTCAAACACTTTGATGATGCGTTAATGCCTGGAAAAACATTTACCGCCTCAGAGATCACAGATGGAATGATGTAAATGCAACACAGTTCAAGTTAACCGTCCCCTGATATCAGCCGATGATGTCAAGTTTTGACTGAGTTTTTGAGACACTGTCTCAACTTTTGCCAGGATTGTGAAAATGTGATACTTTCAGATTCTACCCCACTTTCACTCATTTAACATACAGTCGCCGTTATAAATGATATGATTTTGTGTAATCTATCAGTGGGAGTGCAGCTGTACGGAGGCCAACACTGATCAGGTCAAGTAGCAGATCGGTTATTATCATTAAATCCCAAATAAATGGAGGCTAAGCTGATTTCCTGGACAGAAGTTGACATTAATTTAACAATAGTGGCAGGAAACTGTGACCACCCGCTGAAATTTACTTGGCTTTTATTTATTGATGAAAACTTGTTGGAGTACAAATGCAGTTTTTTTTTTTTTTTACATTTTATTTAGAAGTTATAAACTTGAGGACGAACACTGAAAAGATTTTTTAAACAGATTTTCAACCACGTGCTACTTTAATGTGGGTATAATTTATTACATTGGGTCCCTTGTAAAAAAGAAAGATTACTCTCTTTGAGGCAGCTTGATTAAACAAACTTTAAAGGAACGGTGGCTCAGGAGTTAGAGGAGTCACTGGTCCGTCGGGAAGTTAGTAGTTTGACTCCCTCACAGTCAGTGTCCTTGAGCAAGACGCTGAATCCTTAATGTGTGGATGAGTGAATGTGACTTAAAGTAGCAAAAAACACTTTGAGTGGTCAACAACACTAGAAAAGTACAATATAAATATGGGGTGGGGGGGCACTTTGTATGGTTGAGAAAATGTATCTGGCTGTTTGAAGGCACTCTCAACTCAAACTGTCATAAAGCTGCCCTATCACTTTGTTAAAGTTCTCCTATAGGAGCAGTGGCTGACTCCGCCCCCTAAAACCGGCTGATGTGAACAGAGCTGTAAAGACAAGGTTAGAAAGGAAACATTTATAGAGTATATCTTTGAAAAATTAACTTAAAAAGTGTGTCAGATGTTTTTTTAAGACCTCAGTAAATTGTGTCGTGTTTTAAAAAAAGGTCATGTCTCCTTTAAATACATTTTCATAGGCGTTCCATGTATTTATCTACACAGTGTTTCTTGTTGGGGTTCCCGCCACACAAACGCATTTCTGAAAATGTTCATGTTGATCTCAGCTCTGGTTTTTATCTCCAGGTGATATTCAAACAGAAGCTGAAAGTCTTCTAATTTATCAAGAAGTGTTGGCGACACTGACATATTTAAAAACAACTTCTTGATTTGTTTTTTCTCACAGAGGAAGAACATTTTTACCGTTTTGTCCATTTTTGTGGACTGAGAACAAAGATGTTAAGAAATAATGTTTTCCCAATGTTTGGTTTGTCCTCGATCATTTTGAAAACTGTTAAACATGATGTCTCTGTCTCAGTCTTCATTTTGACAATAAATGTTATGTTTTAATGATAGCTTTTTGACAAAAATGAAATTTAGATTTATTCACAATCTAGTAACTGGCTTAGTTTCAGTCAAATTTTAGGTGTTTTAGTGGTTATCAAATTTATTATTTAGACTTTAATGAAATGAAACATCAGTTAACCAGGTATGGAACGGATGTTTAAAACTGCAGTATATACAGATTTAATATAAATTTGGTACACAAACATAACTTCAGGAACCCGACTTTGCTTTCGCACTAAAGATCTCCTCACACAGTACAAGATGTGAAGTGTTCTTACAAGATTTCATGACATTATTCACGTTATATGAAACCTCAAATAAGTTCCATCCTTTTACTTTCTGATCTTCTGTCTCGTGTGGAGCTCAAGCGTCGTGCTTGGTTTTAATTTCCACCTCAGTGGGCCAATCAACAATTAAATCGCGTCTTCATGTTTGTAATTCAGAAAATAAAACACACCAGCGGTCCATGATATCACGTTAAATTTAAAGCGCTTGCCTTTGGATGAATTCAGAATAAATTAAGAAATTTTACTTCAAGTTTGTTGTGCTTTCTTTTACAAAATGTCCTGTTTTCCTTCAGATCAAGTGTGAACATCATCCTTGTGTCATCTTCTCTCTTTTGGCTCTTCCTTCTCTGGATTTTTACAGAAACATGCATCCCAACGTTTACGTTTCTGTGCTGCTCTCTTTCTTCCAGGAGCTGCCATTTTCTTACGTCTGTCTCCCTGGAGATTCATCAAATGCGTGCACGTCACCTTCTTATCTCACAAGGATGTTAGTTTTGATCGGATCTCTTCCCGACTTACCTGACATTTTCCACCCAACTAAATGAGCTTGTTTGGATCTCGTCATTTTATATTTAACAAAAGTGTCAATGCTTTGACAAGATGAACACTTTTGTCTGTTCCCTCCATCTTTGGAGTTCCCAGTTACATCAAAGCATTTTAGACGTCTTCCTGACTCCGGCCTGGGAGAGGGAAAAAGTGATGGCTTTGTTTTTTAAAGAGGCTAGTTGCCTCCAAGCAAAGCAGGGATACCTTCTGGATTGTAAAACGTGTGAGAAAGGGAGAAGTGTGAATTTTAAACCTATTATTAAAAGCTAACAGTTATCTTTATTTCACCTGACACCTGGCATTAATGACGGTCCATATATCCACGCTAACAGCAGCTCCACATCACTGCTGCGACGACACAAAGACAAGTCTTAACACACAGTGTTGCAGTTGTGTTTCTATGTGCACGACTGAAATGAAAAACATCAGCTACGACACAGTTACTGAGTAGCCACGGATTCATCCCAGAATTCAGCTCTGCTCCTCTGTTATACTGGCATGTTAATGACCTTTGAAGTGCTACCAGTCATGTTGGGCTGTGTTTGTTTTATTATCATTAAAACTGTAATGAAGATGCACTTTACAATATATATTTTATATCAATTCATTGCTCTGAGCCTTAACAAGTTGAGAACAAGATTAATAATAGTAATCGTATCATTAGGAGACATGATGTCAGCAATGTAAATAAATAAGTCGCATCAGCAGCAGGGGATGAACTTGTGATGATGGTGAAGGTTGTAACATTTACTTTGTGTGTGTGTAAGTGGGTTTTTTTATTTTATTTTATATTTTTTTGAAAACATAGATACAGATGGCACATTGTAAATAAATTATGAAATGCGTTTATATGAATTAGAATTGGTTCAAACATACAAGAAAAGACATAATCAGGTCAAAACAAGCTGTCTGTATTAATTACATAAATGTTTTATTAGAACAAGTGAAAAATGACAGATCTTTGCAGATTTTATAGCTTTATTCTTTTATTAATGGAAGTTATAGATACAGCAACAAAAAATGTATATATGGGATTAATATTCATAAGTGGTTCTATATTCAAGTTTTTATTGATATCAAAAAATTCCATTTAATTTTGGGTTAGCATGTCTGACGAAGTAATCTAAACTTAAGTTTACTGATTGATTTTTAGAGTATCGTTTTATTATTCCATTTACAGCAACTAAAAAGTTCTAAAACCCAAATATGCACAAAGGGAGTAGTGAAGGGTTTCTTTTCCTTGTTATTACTAGTTATTAGTCATAGTAACACAAGACTATTTTACTGTTCATGTGTCAGACAGCTGTTAGTTGAGTTAATATCTTTATTGCAATCTAAATCTAAGAATAAGAGCTATTATTTATTCCAGCAGGCAGATCATGTCATGTCTCATGTTATCTGTCCGTGAGGGAGTTCAGGCTGTTCTCTCTGATTTATGGCTCTGTGGTCTAATTCTGTATATTTACAGTCTCATGACCTGAAAATGACACCCGCAGAGCTGAACAAGCTGGGGAGGGAAGGCTGGGGAGGTCGCCGACTGCGACACACACAAACACACACGCTTACACTTGAAGTGTTTTGGTTTTTTTAATCCGATACAGTTAGAAAGGAGAGTTAAAGTACCCTGCTTTGGAATCCGTATTTTCTGTATATTCTTGCATCAGTTTTTTAGTCTGCATTTGTAATTCATTCGACTTAACTTCTCATTTTATGAAATATGTTTTTAAATTGTCTATTCAGCAATTAACCTTCTGCATCTTTAAACCATGAGAAATGGCACATCTGTGTGAAAATGTAGTGAACTTTTTTTTTTTTTTTTTTCCTGGAAATGATTCCTGTATGTAAGTATCAACACAGAAACAAAATGACACCTGGGGTTTCGTGCAGATATACTGGACTAAGGGTTAAAAAAAAGAAGAAAAAAAAAAGAAAAGAAATGTCAGAGCCTTGCATAGAGTTGCAGCTCCGTGTTTACACAACACAGCACTTGTGGGGTGACGGTGTGGATTGACACCTCTGCTTCAAATTGTCACAGGCCCGTTTCCAAAGAACCAAATGGTACTTGGTAATAAATTCAGTTCACATGGTTTGGATTACACCACCAGTGGTAGTTTGTACCTTCGCGGTGTGGTGTCAAAAAGGTTGAGCGGCCGTGTGTGTGTGTGTGTGTGATTTTCATGTCTTTGTGAAACTTTACCAGTATAAATAGTACTCATCTGTGGTGTGGTCTCATCTTTCTCTCTCTCATATCTCACCCCCCCGCTCTCCCTCTCCCTCTCTTCTGATTGCTCTTCCATTGCCACAAGTTGACTCTTGTTTTACAAGTGGCATTTTTGCCATTTTTCCCTTTTTTTTTTGCCTGCAGTTTGATCTCTACTTTGCTTTAAAAAAACTGAATCCAAACTTTTACAAATGTGTATATCCGTTTTCATTTTGAGCCTATGTCCAAACTAACCCAGTTTTATTTAAAAACAGAGTTTAAAAGTGAAGACTTGCTGGAGCCTTGTTTCAGGAATATTCCGATCACTTCCACAATCCTGAAAAAGGGCTTTTTAAATTTGTTTGCCATGGGTGTCCGAGTGTAAACAGAATTTTGTTTCCTAGTTGAAAAGCAAAATTGTCTGATTTTTCAAGTTTCACATCCTTAACTTTCATCTTTTCCGATGGGGTTGCATGTAGAGGAGTCCATGCACCAGGCACATTTCAAATTGAGACGTCCTTTGGACCCATTATTTTAAACTCAATTAAATATGACATGATGGGACTGCATCAAATTTCATTATTTCTGTCGCTTAACATTGAAGGTATTTGTGACAACTTTATATGTTTGTAATTCGATGTACAATATGGCATTAATATGTCAGGCTCCTTTTAGACACTGTAAATACCAAAAAGAGTTCTGTAAGTGATACGTGAACATTATCTTCTGTTAAAATTCGTCCAACAAGCCCCTCCACCCCCACCGCTCCCTACTCCAACTGCATCTAAAGTGGTCATAGTAGTTTGCGTTGGTACCTCCAGAGGAGCCGTTCTCTAAAAGTCTGTAACTATTTTAGAACCACAAGGTGTTCGAAGATTGAGTCCAAGTCCAAACAAAAGTATTTTATTTAACTGAAAGTGCTGCTTTGATGGGAATCTGAAAGGTAAATCTACAACATCTCTGATTAAAAAGAAAGAAAAACCAAAACTGGCAAAAATCCAAAAGACTGATAGAAAAGCTGATAGGAAAAACAGGTTGGAAAACAGATGGACCAGCAGGGAGGAACGGAAAGACAAGACAAGATATACGAACCGGGCTGAGCAGACACAGGTGCAAACAATCGAGACAGATAGGAGCCAGGAAAGTGAAACTACAACTAAACACAAGGACACAGACTTTCAAAATAAAACAGGAAACAGGTCACAAACACGAGATCAAAACTAGAGAACCAAGTAAAACACAATAAACAAAACTCAAAACCCTTTAGAAAACCCAAACCTGAACACAAAGACTGAGAATCAGAAAGAGATGCAGATTTAAGTCATTCATATTGTTTTTTTCTCTCTTTGTCTTGGATTCCTGGAGGCTGACTGATGGATGCACAACACCTGAAGAATGTGATCATATAAGGAAATCACACCTTCTATGATGCCACAAAGAGTCAACATTACCCCAAAATAAAAGGAAAAAAAAAAGAAATCTCCATAAGGAAGCATTCTTGGCACCCCTACACCTATTTTGTGCATAGGAATACCAGAACCTGTTTACTTTATTTATTATTCATTTTTGATCCTCCAGTCACATTTGCACATCACTGAGAAAAAGACGTACAGATTTCTGAACGCTAAGTGAAACTGTTGCTGAAAGTAATATTTGAGTTTATAGCAGCAGAAAGCATAAATATTGTGGTGTCATAAAGCAGATATATCAGCTTTATATAGCAGAAGCAGCGTTATTATCTGCTGCCATCAAAGGCCAGGGCAATAGAAAAGGAGAAGCCTCGCAGGACGGATAAAATTACAAAAGCTAAGAACGCCTAGGTGTCATTTTTTTTCCTCACTATTTTTAAAAAAATCTAAGCATCTTCATCATCTTGTCCATAAGTTTCCTTTTTTCCTTTTCTTTTATTTTCCAGACTGCTTTTTTGTTTTTAAACTGAAACCAGGTGTTGAGCCGCAGAGTCTGCGTTTTTGACATCTTAAAATAGCCAAGTCATATGAATGATAGATGCACTATTAAGAATAAAGCTGTATTGCTGTCTGTATATGCTCACAGATATCAGTGGAATTTCATCATTTCTTCTGACAGAGTGGAATCAGCTGGCTCTGACAGAGCAGAAATTAAAATGTAATAAGTCATAGCTTTAGGAGTTCAGCGCTCTAACTACTTGTTGGTGAACAGTGGACAACCGCCTGAAGTTCAGACTATTTGACAGAAGAACAGTCATTGTTGTGTTTAAGTTAAGTATTTAAAGTGCTTTAATGTGCATGTTAACGGCTTCTGGATGATAGCTTCAAAACATCTCTTGGTCCAATAGACATCAACATCAATTAACCATTTTTTCCTCAAGTCATTCGCTGTCATCAGCTGGATTGACTCATTCCAGTTGGTTTGCAATTGTATGTTTTTTTTTAAAGATAATCCTTTAGTTTATTTCATATTTAGCTAATCTGATTAAATGCCGATCAGTCTCAAACTCCATCTTGCCACCCAAATCAGAAAGATCAAGATGGCTACCGGTAAAGCAGCTCACAAGCCAGAGCACGCCTTCACTTCTCATCACTCTGAAGACTTTGTTTCAAGCTTAAATCCCAGCTATGCCACCACTGAGTCAATCCACTCCCCAAAACGTAAAAGCTGAACTCGTTTTGTTCTCTAAGCACTGCTGCACGCAGTCTTCACATATCCAGGTTGTATTAGACCTGAATTAAGCCTTATTCCACCTCCACATCTCACACACATGCTTGGGATCTTCTAATTTAACTTTTGGAAACAAAACAAACAGGCTAAATTCTTCAAAATGCTGCACTCATCTTTCATTCTTCACTCCCTTCTGCATTTGGAGGCCTCTGATTGGTCGGGCCGGCAGGAATAAATGCTGTGAAGCAGGGCTCGAAGAAAGGGTCGTCGTGTTTTATGAGCCATTAAAGTTTTATTCATCCCTGCATCAAGGCAGCCTTCGGCCAAGGGGTCACCATGCTTTAAATAAACTCCCATCATTCCTCTCCCCCCACCTCCCCAATATCTGTCTTCTCGCCTCCCCTCCTCCCCCCCGACAAACCCTTCCACCCACAGACTTAATGGACTGTTTATTGTTTGATGTTCAAGTCCGACTTCATCATTTTTTCCCTCTCTGGCTGCCTTGCTGTTTTTCGGCCTCCACTAGTGTTTAGTGGTGTGGAGGTCTGAGTGATGTGGTCGCCGTGCGTATTTGTGCAGTATGTGTTGCTTCATTTTGCGTGTGAGTGTGAGTCCATGCATGTTGGAGTGCTACATACATGCAGAATGTCTATAAATTCCTTTGCTGCGTCACTTGTTTTGCCTTCAGCGACTCGTCCCTGTGCTCTTCGGGGTCCGGGAGACTGAACCGTGCGCACTTTTAAAGGCCGTGTATGAAAATAATTCTCAGCTGTTGTCGAAAAACAAAACAAGAAAAAAAAATCCAAGGCAGACTGTTGCAGTTTTTTACAGCTTACGCTGAGCTGATTCCATAACCGTCAAACAAATATGGAGCAGTGTTGTGAAGTATCCCTAAATACATTATTCAGTTTGAAGCAAATAAATTCAGCTGCAATTGTCTTTTGAGAATGACAGGTAATGTCAGCGATGCAATAAATGCAGCAGAGGGTGTAGTGATCTCCAAGAAAATGACTTTTGAGAAAGAAGAAATGAAGCGACGGACATGTATGAGGAGGACAAAGTGAAGTGGATTTCAGGAACTCACTTGTGAACTTTGTAATTGCCCTCATGTGTCGGCTGGTGTTAGCCATGTTTCTCATATAGAAGCAGAGACAGCCCATCACTCACCTGAGTTTAATTATTTAGCTGCTGAAAAAAAGTGAATCCGTCTCAATTTGCCTAAAGCATTTTAGAGAAACTCGGGACATGTACACAAGGAACAAAACAGGTCATGTTTCTTGAATAATTAAGCACTTAAAGTGAGCTGATAAATACTTTGAAATAGTCCCTAACAAACACAAGCTCATCTTGGTCAAAACTGCTGTGTCCAGCTGTGACGGGACAGTAACATTTTCTTTAATGGATATTAATTTTTGCTCCTCTTTGTTACAAAAACCCGAGAATTGTACTCACACATAGAGTAGAATGAGATTAAAAATCTTACCAGTATGTCGGTGCAGCACAGCGCTCCCACAAATGCAATTGATTATTTTTGGCTCAATTTTTTTCCACACTGCAGTGTGACATCTGGCAAGGGGCCACGGCGGCCTGTCAAATTTAATCCAAGCAAATATGTTCACTAAAGGTAACTCTAACTAGGCGTGACCATGAAACTTCCACACTTAATTAACTACATGATGCAATTATTTCAGGTTTTTTTCCCCTCATTTTTATATTTATACATTTAAAACTGAACAAATATCTATACCTTAAAATATATTCCTTACATGAAGGAAATTAGAAGGTTAAAAAAATTGAAAAAGACAAAGGAGAATGATGTCTTTTTCATCACCTTTATAATAAAAAAATACCCCAGAAAACAAACAAACAAAAAAATCAATGAATTTTACTATGTTTTAAGGTATAAAATGTTTTCTTGTTCTTGATATACTCAAACCATATATAAACCCTTCTGAAAGAAACTTCACAATAACAGAAATAAGAACTGATTGTTTGATGACCCTCAAAGTTTTTAAAATATATATTTTATT
>JAOWBL010005122.1:0-10493 GCA_028564865.1 Zenarchopterus dispar | reverse complement strand
TATATATACACATATATATATGTGTGTGTGTGTGTATATGTATATGTGTGTTGGTCAAGTATTAAAGTTCACCAACAAATATAAGTGCTTCAGGAGACTTGATCTTGTGAAGACTTTTTTTCATTTCAAAGCACCATAATAACAACAAAAGTTGGGCAGAAATCTTAAAGAAAAAAAAAACCGTAGTGGACCAGTATGGTGGGAGTCACAAATGTCTTCTTCAGAGAAAGACCACTATTACGATCAATATAATCCTGTTTGGTTTTGCTTTTTCTCTAAATGTAATGAAAACCCCTTTCATTTGTAATTATGTTAAATAAAGGCTTAAATCAATTAAATTCTACATTTTTGTATTTCTGAATAGTCCTTAACCTTGTTGGGATTTCTAATGATAGGGTTTGCGTGAAAAAGGACACAAGAAAAAAAATAAATCAGACTTTCATGCTCGTGTGAACAGGTGAATGATCTCAGAGAGACGGAGGAGGCGGACTCAGTGTAGCGTGAAAGGATGCAGAAAGGTGTGGGTGATCAACATGGGTGGGTGGTGATCGCTCTGTGCTCCTACCTTTGTGCTTCTGAGTGTCGCGCTAAGATTTGAGGAGATTTTTTTTTTTTTTTCTTTTTGGAAACAGAAAAGTTTTGTTAATCAGGCTTGAGGAAGGGGAGGAGCCTGCTGCTGGGAGATTAGTGCTGTTGCTCCGTAGTCTTGTCCTGACATCTGCCCCTCCGCCTAAAACAACAGCTGCTGATCACTTCTCATTCAGCATTCACAGAGGGGTGAAGCTCCAGTCTGGGATGAAGTTCAACCCAGTATGATCCGTAGATTTCTGCATTATAATTGAGTTAAGCCACAAAAAGGGCTCTTTTATGATCAAAATGACCTTAACTATCATTTAGGGAATAGATCTTTTGGACACATACATGTTACATGAGCATGTAAAGTGAATTCATTGTATTTATCATTCATCAGTAACTTCATCACAGAGCTTGGAGACCCACCAAGAAATAGAAAGAGTTAAGGACAGAAAATATCACAACAGCATTATCAACTGATAGGTTGTAGACAAATGTACGTTAGTTAACACACTTATTAAATATATATATATATATATATATATGCATTATTGTGTCATTGGCATCATTCTACCTTATGTTAGCCTGCTTTAAACAGACATTTTATGCAGAGCTGGTTATGGACATGCAAGCTCCATAAAGATGGCAGCAAAAATAGACGCTATAGGGAGCAGGGGGTAGTTATTTGTGGAGCAGGAGGAGGTGCACATGACTTTGACTACATGCCCTTCATAGAGACGACACACATTTCACAGTGGACACTTTGTTTCCTTGCAGCCACTGCAGCTATTTTTCTGATTAAAGTGGACATGAAATGCATTTCCACGATTTTGGACTGATCTTAAGTGTTGCAGAGATCAATTCCCACCTGAGACATCAGTGTAAGTTCAAACAGGGAGTGGAAAATAAACACTGTGGATCCAGGTCTCACAGCCTCCACAGCGCGGGACTGATGTGTGTGTTCATTTAAAATGCAAATGTTTTCGACAGCACATCAAGGAAGCCGTGATCAGCTTCTCCTTTCGTACCTACTATTTTGTTTTTTTTGGGTCTATAATGTCGTGCAAGAAACATCTGCTTCGCTCTCCTCCAGGTTTGGTTGATCTGGCTCAGAAACTTACAGAAATTCAACCAATCAGAAGAGATTTGAGAACCTTCAGGAAACGTTAAATACAAAAAAAAAAAGTTGCGTACTCATGATTTTTTTTCTTCTTCACTCTAAAGTAATCACAGTTTGGAGGCATGATAAGCATGAAACTTAAGTAGAAGTATCATAAATAAAGCTAAAAATAGCTGGAAATGATCATCTGATGTCCACTCTAATTTAATATGTGCTTATAATCTGTTTTCTTACTGTCAGCATGTCTTCTATGAATAAGGCCTTTTATTCACTTTATCGTACCATCACTTTTTTTTTTTTTTTGGTAGTCTGTGCAAATACCCCCTGAAACAAACAAAGCGTCCCACTCTCGGCTTGTTTCCACACTTACGGCTGCTTTGGCCTGTAGATTTGCGTTCTGTCTCCGTAGATCAGTCTTTATTAAACCTGCAGCAAAATAAAAAAAAACAAAAAAAAAAAACACACACACACAGTGAGAGTTAAAGCCCGAGGAAGGCAACGAGACACACTAAAACTCATAAAACGAAAGAAAAGTAAGGATTATATTGTTGGGCGATATCAACCCTAAAAGCGGCTCCTTTAAACTATAATGCTCCTCGTTGAACATTTCCAAAGAGTGTGTGGCAACAAATACCCAACTCAAGTCACAATTATATAAAAAGCTTGATAATTAACTTCATATTTCACATTAAGGATAAAGTTTAACAGCAAATTATAACTTATGTGACTTAATACGTGAGAGGAAGAAAACAGTATCGAGGCATTTTGATTTCACCTTTATGCAGTTTACCAGCTTCACAAGACGTTTACACACAAGTCAGAGGCTCCACAAACTTATATTCTGTCTTTATAAACCGTCATGATTACCACAACAAGTTAGCTAAAACATCCAAATGTTGAAGAAGTCAGTCTGTTGACCTTTGACAGTGGAGAAACTTTTCTATTGTACTAGTTTTTTAAGATTCTTGTTTTTCTAGTGAATACGAAGTTTAGCGCTTCAGTGACTAATGCATTTCTTTGAAAAAAACTACACATTGCTCATCAAGCTCTCAATTTGCCTTGCAAAAACACTTTAGAGGCTCTGTATTAACTGAGGCATGAAGAGTCATCTTTAATGGCTGAAAACACTCACCGCTACTGTTTGCATATCTCTGCAGAAGCTGTACTATATGTTAAGTATTTAAAGTCATGCACGTGATCTTAAATCTGCATTCCCACAAAGTGGGCTATAAATCATACAGTAGTTCCTGATATTTTACTTTTTTTAAAACTCCTCTTACTTTGATAGTATTTCCCCCTTCAAATTCCCCTTCCAAATTTGTTCATGCCTAATGACAAGGATTTCAAAGAATTCACTTGGAGTTTTACTCCCTTCCCAGAATTGAGATAATGCTAATCAAGTTAACAATGAACTATTCACACCAAGAATGGTGAAGATTTAATTTTATTTATATTTAACTTCTGTTTATATTTCCACATGGTGGACTGTTTCTTCATCATCTATTTCAGAAACTATGTTGGTGCCAGTGTACCTCTATGATGGTTAGAGACAGATCTTTCTCCAATGGTCCTCTGTTCTTTGGGGTTCCACAAAGATCTCTGTTGGATCCCCTTTAGTTTACTATTTACAGCTGTATGTTGCTATCTAAGGATGACTACTGTCAAAAATTACTCAAAACGTAGCTGGATTAACACATTTTATCTCTCACCTCAGTATCTTGTCTCTTAACGTTCAAAAATGAGCTAAAAGCTTGGGTACTTGTCAAAATAAAAGCTTTTTTGATGCTTCTGTAACAACAGAGGTGCAGCCTTCCTTAGACAAATTGAGCCACTAAACTAAAACGATTTCTTTCTAATGCACATTTAGAAAAGCTGTTTTTGTGTTTTGTTTGAGTTTTTCTTATTTCAGTTATTGTAAAACATTTTACTGTGGAAGAAGCTGAAAAACCTCCACCTCATCCCAGAAGCAAACCGTAAGGTTTAGTGTAATAAAATACGTTTGCTGCTTAGCAATAGTATCTTAGCAAAGCTTTTAAGATTTTCGTTCTTGAGCTTAAAGCTTTCAACTGACTGCACTGTAATTGATTTTTTTTTTTTTTGCTTTGCTTTAATTGATTTTATCTGACTGCTGCTTCAGATTGCCATGACAAAAAAAGGTAAAAATTTCAGTTTTTCTGAGCCTAATCGAGGCGAAATCGCAGTACATTCCTTATCAAAACCAACTTTTACCAAAAGTTTGCATCTCATGTGAATTTCAAGTCTTTCAATGATAATTTTTTTTTACATTTCTTTTCCAAATGTGCTGCATGAATAAAAAATGTCAGAGCTGCAGGAAGAATACAGCCTTGGCCTTAAAAATGTTTCAAATGCACGGTTAAAAAAAAAATATTCAGGTGTGGGTCAAGAGGCAGAAAGAATGAATGAGATACTATAATGTTACACGTTATCCTGATGAAATGAAAGACTTTCAACAAGCAATAAACTCCCAGCCGCCCTGAGCTTCCGTTCATGTCCATGAGAAAAAAATGTAAGCTGTGTAGGTAATAAAACAGAAACAAATTTGTCACTACATTGGAAATATTGTAGCTGTTCATTAACATGCAACCTGGAAACTAGTCTTCAAAGTACAAAGAAGTTAAATCTCGATTCTTGAAAATGACCATCTTCCCACAGGAGAATTAGTAAAATAATAACAGAGTATAACAAGAAACTAAGAGACTTCTCTTATCTCTGTACGGGTGACCTGAAATTAAAAGCTTGGAATGACTCCACGCATATATTTTTCACACGCTGAAAGGTCATACCTGTCAGTATTGTGCCTATTAGAAGAAAAACACACAAGAAGATGTTTCCTGGCAGGGTGTTGAACTTGTCGATGATCTTCCCCTGGCAGATGGTGAATATGATGCCAAACACCTGTGTGTGCAGAACATGGATAGTTTGGAGTACCGTTTAAATCCACGCACGCAGACACTGTCAAAATCACAACACGAATGTGTTTTTTTTAAATTTTATGCAGCACCTATGAATTACATGTTTGCTTGTTTTAGACGGTACGCTTTTGACCTTTAAATTCTTTTAACGTATCTATCTGTCCAGGCCTCCCAGGACACCTAAACTGAAACTCAGTCAATCATTTAGAAGAAAAAATAAAAGTGACTCACTTTCTTCTGTAACAAGGATTACACATTTCATGAAATCGAATATGTTTTTCTAGGTTTTTTTCTGAGCTGTCGGGCTATAATCAGGAGCGAAAGTAGATTTCATTTCTCTCTGGAACTACCACAAGCATTTCATCTGTCGCTGCAAAACAAAAGAAAAATCACTCTTCATATTGCAACGTCTTGGTTGGATGCAGCTTCATAGCATGATTTAGCCAGTGTGTTTGATAATTAAGATAAACGTTCAAAGTCTGTTATCTGCTCTTGTTATTAATGTTGCTATTACTCACACAAGTCGCAGTGTTTTTTTTTTTGTTTTTTTCTTCTGGTTTTGTGGAGGAGATTGTATAGCACCATGAATGAGAGTGGTTGTACAGTTAAGAGACGTCTCAAGGAGGCCTGGTATTATAATATATCAACACAGATTGTGTGTTTGTGACACAATCACCTACTGCTGTGCAGGGACTGCAAATTAACCAAAACTTGATGATAAAAATGAGAAGAAAGACCACAACATGGACCGGTACGACTCAGAGGTAATGGGGCGCACACGTTCACATTGCTGCCATGAAGAGCACTGGTTGCTAGACGAACAAAATGCTTTCCAGGAAGTGATCAGAAGATAGTTAAAAAAAAATTTTTTTTGAATGGCAGACTTTGATGCACTTTGTGTTTTTCTATCTGTGACCAAAAAAAAAAAAAAAAAAAAATTCTGGGTTTAGATGTATTGATGAGAACGAGACGAGCTGCAGCAAAGAAGAGGAGCGTCTTGGTCCGTGACGTCCTCAAATATGAACAGGAGTCGTGATGATTCAGGCTGATTCAGGAGCTGCAGCTGCACGATGACAATGTTTAAGGTGTAGCTTATGTGAGGCTGAGGGTCAGGTCAGCACGGAGGTACAAAAAAACGAGAGTAATCACTGCAGCAGCACCAAAAAAAAAAACAAAAAACCCAAAAACAAAAAATACAATTCTACTCCTGTTTAATTAGGCCTGGAGACTTCTTTACAAAGCTTTTCTTTTTATGTTACATGTGTTACATGTATTTGTTTTTGCTCTTTCCTTTAGTCTCTTGCACTCTCATGGTCTCAATTTCTCTTCGGTAATTACCTTCTTGGCTCAGTCTCCTCTGCTAGGACGTCCACTGCAGCTCTGTGAGCTAGTTTCCTCGTGGTTGATGTGTGACACGGTGCGTAACGCAGCTGTCTCACTGGGACGAGAGTCCACGGTTACTTTGATTGGCGTTTGCCAGTAGCAGGGACGAGAGACTGCTACATCCAGATGTTAGCAAATATTCCTTCAAATGAAACTGATATTTTATCATGAACTAACACCATCTGCAGTGTTTTAAACTAATACTGTACAGATTTGGAAGTAGTCCGAAGTGGACTAAAGAGAGAATATTCTGTGTGTGGCATCATGGGAGCAGATGGATCTTCTTGTTGAAGTTGCTACCGAGACCGGTTTTGAACCTTGGACAGGGCGCTGCTCTCTTCTCTTACTAGAACCGAGATCCACATAATCATCTTTCATCGAAACATAGTTCTGCACCGTTTTAGTCCATTTTCATCCTTGGCCAACCAAATAACTCAACTATACCTGTGCTGAACAGTTCAGCAGTCCAGAAGAAGTTCCCTCTGACTCTGGGTACGTCAGTTCAACTGCAAATTCAAAGCCCAGAGGCAGGTAGCCCGTCATAAAAAACCTGGACACACACAGGAGCAAAGACACACTCAGATCAGGACTCATGGACAATCACCAGAGGATTTAATTGCAGTTTTTTTTTTTTTCTGACCAAATTTTTGCTTCAGTGTATAATTCACATTTATGGGATCATACTTTAGGACACATGTCCCTGCCTCTCCCTCGTCATAACAACTCGCGAGCAGAGGAAAACTTTGAACCTATTAAACCTAATTGTCTTTCAGGAATTTGGGTCTGACACCCTGTTTCTGTTTCTCGATGAGAGTGATGGCGTCTGGTCTGAGCAACAGTTTTTTAAACGCGATCCAATGACATCAAACGCTTTCCTCAAACAAAAGCAGGAAGTTTTCCTTCCACTGTGGTGACAACAAGTGAAACTCACACAGACGCTTCAGACACGGCAGACAATCTGACTCACAGCAAACTGTATTTAGAGACACATTTCTCCTCCCTTGCCAATAAACACGCACGATTACAATAAAGAATAGCAACAGATGTCAGGCTGTTGCGTGTTGTTGGATTTCTTTGAAAAGGATTCTTGATCCAGATGGCCTTCAGGCAACAGCTCTTCTGAAGACGGCGAAGATCTAAGAACATTTTTCTTTTTTTAACCATGGTTTTACAAATTAAAAGCGTGTTTAAAATCTGCTTTTAATTCTCAAAGCACAGAGAAGAAGTTCGGGGTGGTCCACTGCAACGTTTGAACAAAACGGAGTTTTGTTTGCTTGACTAAACGGCGTGTGAAGGAGTCGGATTAATCGAAGTAAATTCAATTAACTGTGCACACTCAATCCCTGTTCACGGAAAAAGCGACGCAAACCCTTACGTTCGGTCCTATCTATATGTGGTTTATGTGCAAATGCTTATCAAGTTAAAGCTGAGATAACATATCTATGAATTATAGCCGTAAATGTAAATAGAAAAACTACAGTTGGGGTAATTTAGGGTTTTACAAAAGCATTTATGAGTATAAGTGGAACAAAGTTTTTCCAAGTGTTTAGAGTTTAAGGAAGCAGTGTGGAGGAATTGCTTTTCTTTTTTGCTCCTGAGGGTACTTTTACAATTCAAGTGCGCTCTTGCAGGCTTGTAAAGACAAGTCATGAACTGAGCCGTATCTACAAACAGCAACACGTGCAGATTTGTTTACGGGCTGAAAGGCCTGGAAAAGAAGGCGAAGCTGCAACGTACCCCATGGCCTGTATCTCTGCAAATAACATGAATCCTCTGAAGCGTTTTATCTCCGTGCTGCAATCAAAGTGCTGAAAGTCATAACACAAAGGGAAACTTGGTCGAGCCTCTACAGCTTTGACGAAAAACAGTAGTGTCAGTAAAACACATCACACTCAGACATCAATCCGAGGACGCAAGACGTTTACAAAATGTCTATCGATTGACGAAACCTCCAAGGAGACATTTAAGATTTACTCTTTCATGTTTTGTGACTGTGCACTCTGCTCCAGACAAAAAAAAAAAAGAAAAAGACTTTCTCTTCCTCTTCTCAGCAGAGGTGCTGATGCTACTGTGCAACACATTTGCGTCACATGTTCTCGCAAGAGCGATCCGGTCTGGACCGCAGAGTTGGACCACGGAGTGCGCTCCAAGGTCAAGTAGGTGTGCCGAGTCAGTAACACACGTCTCAGTCACCCAAAAATGACCCGCTGAAATGTTATAGGGATTTTAAAACTAGAATCTCAAGTTGGAAGAGCAGGTTTATCTCATCTTTTGGACGTTAAAGGGAGGGAGGGGCGGTATTTGATCGAAGCGTCGTAGACGCTAAAACTTTCAACTTGATGTTACAACAACAAACAAACAAACAAAGGTTATGATGAATGAAAGCAAGAATACCCAAGAGCTCCAGCAGTGATGAAGACCACCCAGAGGTGTCCCAGACTGAGTGTGGCAGCGAAGACAATCATCCCAACCAGAGTCATGAAGTAGACGATGAGGGTCGTCTGTCTGAAACGACACACAGGAGACACAAAGAGCTCTGGAGTTGTCATGGAAAAGTGGTACAAATTTAAATTTTCCTCACGTTACAATGAGTACCACAGGAGAGGATAGACAGCTTTTTAACTGAATCTTAGTTTTGTGCTTACAGCCATGTAAACACAAAACTACCAGCGTGAATATATTTTATGGGAATTCACAAATACTGATTTGGTAAACGCTGACAAATAACACATTCTGATTGTGATTCTTTGATTTCAAGCAGCTTTAACGTTTATTCAATGAAAAAGAAGCTGCTTATTCAAATGTCTTTTTTCTCACTTTAGCATGGACTCTGGGAGAAGATGGCAGGAGGAAATCATAAAAGCAATGACAGTAATTTCCAGTTTCCTTTCGTGTGTGTGTGTGTGTGTGTTTAGATCTGTACAGGTACTGATTTCAATTTCATCAACAGCAAAAAATCACCAGCATCTGGCTGCAACTTACCCTCTTAAATCCTATGAAAGTGGTAAGGGATACTTAGTATCGCCCACATGTTGCTTTTTTTCTTTTTGTCTTCATATTAGTTAAATAAATAACAAAATGGTGAAAACATTGTGTATATTGGTCTTCGTCTGAGGTGATATTTGCCTAATACTAAGACCAAAAACAACCAGATCATTCACATTATGTTTTTGCAAGGAAAGAAACAGAAAAACAAAAGGGAACTAAGTTCTGACCATGATCGAGCAGCGCAGTGTTGTTAGCTGCACAAGAATTTAATTCAATCTTTTTCTTTTTTTTAAGGCAACTGTAGTTGCTTTGTAAAGTTTTCCAACGCTTGATCGGCAGTCACTAAATAAAATTCAACAAAATTAACTGCCGGCTTTACAAAGTACAACTCAATAATATCATTATCATTATTTTTCCATTATGGAGTGGGGGTGGAGGGCTGGGGTGGGGGCTCGTATTACTGGTGTGAGTACAAATACTGAGAGCCCACCAGGCAGCAGCAAAAGATCAAGGAGGTCACAGTTGTAACAGCACGCTGCACCTGGAGAAACAGCTACAAATACCCAAAAAACTAAACATAAAACCGAAAAAGATGTGAAGAGAAAAAAAACCCTCAAACAATCAGAAACGAACAGTTGGTGTAGCTGCTTAATGATGGATAAAACACAAGCAAAACAAACTGAAGTTATAAACTATGAGTTATCCAGCATTCGCCTATAAAAACGCTCTTTTTGTTGTTCAGCTTAATTCCACGTGTATTTCAATTTTCTCTCTTTTTCTGTTTCCGTCTTTGATTCCTCGTACACGAGAGCTCAAATCAGCTGCAGACGTGTTCGCTTACTTGTACGTCTTGGTTCTGTCGAGCCAAACTCCGCAGATGAGGGAGCCAACCATCCCCGCAATGACAATAGTGAGGCCAATCCTCCCAGCATTCACCTCTTCGTTCTGCACACACAACGAAAACAGGCCAGGATATGAGCTAGAGACCTCATGCGGTTTAATGCCGAGTGAAATCTTAGAAGGCAGCGTTTCCAGTACGATATATTTACTAAAGGTAAACCCACAGAGGAGGAAATTTTCTCAGTTCGACATGTTCGGTTTGCTCACATATCTGAAACGGGAAAGTGTTGCATTAATTCTGGAAGTTAAAGCTGAGTCTGCCGCTATGGGACGAGCTGGGACGAGTAAATGCAAACCAAAAACGATCGTGCTATGAGATGTCTGCAGAACTTACAGGGTAATGTTCGATGATCATACGGTTCAGCAGAGTCCCGACAGCGTAGAAACAACCCACATTCAGACCTGTCGGATGAGAAACGCTTTCAGTCAACATCTGCACACAGAACATCACAAGGCAGACACAGTTTCTGAAAAATTATGCAATTTTCCCAGTTTCCTTCAAGTGCAAAGCTGATGCTATTAACTCCATCCATCCATCCATCCATCCATCCATCCATCCATCCATCCATCCATCCATCCATCCATCCATCCATCCA
>JAOWBL010005121.1:0-46235 GCA_028564865.1 Zenarchopterus dispar | reverse complement strand
TATACATATATAAGCCTCGAGTTCCTGATTATAAGCTGACCTGTCAACAACACTGACTTACTTTGTGACTTTGTTTTTCAGCAGTGCCTTTGGGTCTCCCAAAACTGTTTATAAGTTGGGGTCATCAGAGTTTAAAGAGGTTGTTTGCATTTTAGTAAAAGTCTAATGAAATCCATGAAGAGTGATGTAATCTGCGAAGGGCTACATGTTCTTATTTATGTTTATTATATATGATATACTCACTTCTTCCCTTATTATTAGGAAGCCTAAATGGATGATGAATTAAATGTAACGTGTGTAAAACTTGGTGGAAGTGGACAACTGCAGGTTTCCGTATTTAGTGATGATTCTTACATAATACTTTCTAATAATTACCAGTAATTCTACTATTGCTAAAGCTTTTGATTGATGTTTTATCTGAAAAGTGGTTCAAATCATATTCAGCTTGCCTTTATAGTTTTATATTTTTTTAGTCTTTCGACAGTTCAGAATTTTTATTGGCCCATGACAGATGTTACTACACGTAAACATCTGCAACATCCAACTATTACGACAAAAACTACTGTCAGTATTCCTCTGATCTTAGCTTGGATGCTTCCTTCATCTCAGGCTGCAGCTGGTTTGACTGCTTATAAAGAAATCTCTGTTCCTACATTCTAAAAGAATGTTTTGCTACAATAATAGAGTTTGCGAATTAGAAGAATCAAAGCCATTCATAAGTTAGTGATTTTGCTCAATGTTGCACTTTTCCCTGTGCTTATTTCACTTATGCCAGAATATCCTACATAAGTATTTGAGAGACGAAGAGAAAAGCAGCACAGACCTGCTTACCTCACAGATCTGTCTTAATTCACTTTTCCTGTTCGTATGTGTATGATGTCATTCCATTACACCTGGAATCTGACTTTCCAAAGCTCCCAAGGAGGAGCAGCCGCTCTGCTCTGTTTCTGCCTACAGAGCATCATCTTTTTCCTCATTGGTGTTTGGCTACAAAGCAAACGTCACACCCGAGCTTGAGTGCCCAGTGCATCTGTAAGGTTCGCTGAATTTTTGGCCTGGAAGTAGCAAACATTATAGGTTGTCAATAAAAAATAATATACAGTTTTCACACAAAAGCACACTTTTAAAGAAAAAGTCAGTCAAGTGAATCAAATCAGCTGACAATTTATCAGTTCACATGTATTTTTATTGCTTTACATTTTTATGCACAGATGTTGTCATCATTTCAACTTCAGCTACTTTTTTTTTTCACTCTTACCATTGAGAACAGTTTAAAACTCAATTTTCGGTTTAGTTCAGTGCAACTTTATTGGCTCTTCTTTTATCACCTCTATTTATATCACTGAATTTTTGCTGTCTGAATTGTTATGGCCTCCCTTTTGTTCTCTTTAGACCATTTAAACTAAGTGGGTATAATTGTAGTGAACCATACAGAAGGATGTATTTGAGCACAGACAGATTTATTCAGTTGCCCCACAGGAAGAAGCTCCTAAACGTCTTCACACATGGAACAAGAAGTGGAACTGTCATACCACATCTTTAATGAGTATTTGATTAGATTCAAGGACAATATGCTCCTCCATGTAGTTATTATATGTCCAGCAGAACAAAACAAAAATGATATTAATGTTCTTGGCTATGTAACATGGTGCCCTTGAGCCTGGGCTGGCCCTTAAGTTGGCTGTTTGAGGACCTGCCTGACACCTAAAATGGTTGTTGCTGGCCCGTCTGGACTTGAAGCCACTCTTAATCACATTCTAGATGTTTGTTTGTCAGTGGGCAATATAGGTTTGGCAGTCAGTCAGAGTAATTGGATATGCACCAGCAACTTAAAGCCAAGACAGACCCTTATTGGACTGCTATCCCCCAGTAAATCCTTCGCCAAATTGGAATTTCATTTGGTGAACGTTGCTGCAAAATGTTGTTGTGAATATTTGGAATAATGCATGAATTTAAAAAAACAGATATAGTTGAATAGAAGAATTCCCTGACTGCACTAAAAGTAAAACAAAACACGGAGCAGTGTAAGAAAAAAAAAAGAAAAAAAGGCTTTTTATGTTGCCTCTTTGCTGCAACAATTTGCACTCACTTATTGATCTGAAGACCACAGACAGATACTGTATCACCTGGTGGAGACAGAGTAACCCAACACTACGGCACCGTACTGCAGTCATTTCACATCTCTGGTCTCTCGGCAGCCTCTTGTTCTTCTGGACTGCTGAGGACGGACACAACTTCAGTGCGGCACATTTGCCTCGTGAGCTGAGAGAGGCTCTGGGTAAAAGCATTCTTTTCCACAGAGTTTTGGCAGATGTTGCAGCACTAATGCAGCACGCCGTCGTGTAAATGGCTCGGAGAGCAGGAGATCTGCATTTGTAAATACAGCAATTTCAACTGCTCTGTGTGAAGGCGACCAGAAACCCCTGTCTGTGATGTCATCAGGAGACACTCTGCGAAGCTTCTGCATTTAAAATTAATGTGTGTGGACTCAGGGTGGAGGGGTTTTTATGGACATGATGATAGATAGATCATATTTATTCTTATTTCTCAACATGCTGCTCCAAAAGTAAAAAAGAATAAATAACAACCAAAGGGCAGAGTAAAAAATTTTTATAAAATCACAGATGACTAAAGTTAGGAAAGTGAAACTTGCTGAACATATTTAATGCTAAAGTTCTGGACACTCTGTGCCCTGTAACAGTTTATGACCATTAATATTTGCCGGTCTGTGCAGTACTGGCACCCCTATGTGTTCACACTCTGGACAATTTAACTAAATATTGAATCAAACTCATTCAACCATCCAGATTCTGGTCTAGCTTGATGCTAATCTTTGAATTTACAGTTTTGTATGCACTTTTAAAGCTATTTCTACACTTCTTAGAAACACAGGTTTGTGATCATTTCAGAGAATTAATTCAATAAAAGACTTTAATTTCAAGTTGATCTCAGGAAGAACGAGGTTAGTTTGAGGCAGACACAGAAGCAGACACTGTATGCTGTTTTTGATTTTACAAATTTCATTTTCAGAAAGTTAGGCCGAAGGACTAAAGTAAACACATTAAAATAATTTGTTTCCTTCAGACACAAGTGCAGAGAAACTAACGTCCGTGTGTTTAGAAAATATAAACAGAATCAGGGACAAATGTGTAAAATGACCAGTTCAAGTCGAAAACTTGAGATGGCCTCATTCGTGCCTTTGATAACTTGGACTAATTTGACTGATTTGATTCATACGACAACAGAAACTAATTTACTGCCAGAAAATGAAGTGGTTTCCACTCTTGTTCTCCTCTTATAATTGCATTAGTGAGATTTTCCATTACCGGTGTTACAGCTCACAAAGTTGTGCACAACTGCAATTATTCATGCCCACCACAATTTATTCATCTTTCTTCCCCCACTTGATCCTGTTTAGAATTGCAGAGGTGGCTGGAGTCTTTCCCAGCTGTCGTTGGGTGAGAGGTGCAGTACGGACTGGACAGACCGTCAGCCCAGCCAAAGAGCCATACTCACTCACCCTCACTCCTGCACACAATCTAAGATAACCAATCAACGTAGGTTTTGGACTGCAGGAGAAAGCTGGAGTACTCAAAGACAAACCCATACAGCTATCTTAAATAATACTATACACGTCCACCTTTATTTCAATCCTTGCAAGCTGGTTGTTTTTTTTATTGGCTGTCTAAGTCTATGTTAACCTGTGATGCTAATTAATATTACTTCATTACTGTAATCATTCTCATCGTATCTGTCCAAACATCTGCATGTCAGATGTGGCAATCAAAAGGACATCCAGAACAAGTGCCACCAGAACTGGACCGAGGAGCTCTCTTCTGTGGTCAGCAGGCTTCCTCTACTTCTAGTTCTGGCGGTGCTAGTTTTGGATGGAGTTAGTTAGTGGTCCAGTTAGTCAGCTTGGAAAGGTCCTAAAATAGTTTGAGATGAAAGTTGCTCAGTCGGAGGAGCCAGCTGCTGAAGGTGTTGAAGTTGATGAGGCAGGAACAGTTTAACTGGTGTCTTTTTGTTAAACATGACCATCAGCGTTCAAACGGGAGAAAAGATAGCTACTTGACGTTGGTTTACTTCACCTGTGTATGCCTCCAGGTCTCTACAAAGATCAGACTCTGCAGTTAACAACAAGTCATACTATCTTTCCAATAAAAAAGATTCTGCTCTGATGGGTCTTTAAGAGGCCAAGCCAAGGCAGGGCCAAGTGCTAAAAAGCAAAAGTGATGACGGCTATGCCCATCATCAGTCAAAGGACCACACTCCTAATTATACATCAGTTTGTTGCTTCGTATACTTTTGTATACCTGGACACTTAAAATGGTTGTCAGTGGAGAATAGGTCACCTCTGGGACTCAGCCTCTATTGGGCAGTAAACGAAGGGACACTTTCACCTCTCAGGCCTACAAAAGTTTCTGCTCCACAATTTTCACAATGACATGGGAGGCTCAAGAACATGTCTGGAAATTTCCACCGTACTTGACGTGATACAGACTTTGGATTAGGTCAGTGCTTCAGCTGCGATTATTGACTTTTACAGGTCCACAAGTACAGACAAGAATGCACATAACTGATCAATACAGAACCGATAGAAGATGATCCCAAGATTTTTGTGATCGAGCAGAAATTTGAACATGGAAACAAAAACACTAAAGAAAGTAGAGGACAAAATAGCAAAAAAGAAATAAAACAGAAATAAATACAGTGATGAATTTAAAAAGAACTGATTAAAAATGAACTTCATAATGAAAATATAATAGAAATAAACACGTTCAGCAAGATTAGAGGATAGGAACATGCAAATAAAAATAAGGGGATAAATACAGTTAAAAGATAAATTGGTGAATTTATTTCTGTAACTTATATCATTTACGGAGCCATTTGTGTATTTATTTGGGGTTTTATTCTACTATATCCAGCCTCAGTTGGGTATAGTTTACCTCAGTTTGTGAGATTGACAGATTTCCTTCATAACCGCTGAACACCCACACCACCATCAGTGCTAAAATAAAGCCAGAAATAAAAGATAAATAGATGCAGTTAAGCTGCTTGCTTTCTGTCCTAATTGAAGAATAAATGTATCAATATATTGAGAAGTGAATAACAAAGACGGTTTTAAAAATTGTGACAGGTCAGAAAGAAGATTTGTTGTTTAACGAGCACGTCTCCCTTTAACAGACTCCTGTGATGGTTGTGAATAACACCTACTTCACACACAGCCACACAAAAAGGGTCCTAGAAAAGCTGAGAGTCGGTTCATTGTGAGTGGGGAGTGCTCTAAAACATGGATGGAGACAAACCACAGCGATGGAGGCTGCAGTCCTCTCTTCTGTTCTGGAAGTAAGTGACTGGCAGGAGAAGCTGGTTAATGAAGTCTGCTGGACCTGTCAGATCCGGCCTCATTACCTCCACCCTGAGGACCCCATTGATCACCTCTTCTGTGCTTGGATATGGTTTGAGATGCAAGAGAAGTGACGGCTGTGGTGGGTCTGATCCGCCTTTTAACTCAATGTTGGGAAGATAACTGAGCTTCGGAGGGATTTTCTGTAGGGTGTGTTCAGAGAGCAAGCGTTCAAAAATACAAATTCAGCATCCACCGAGACCTTCAGCAGACATTGTAACGTGCTTTTGTGTGTATGCTTGTTTAACAAAAAGAAAAACCACCTTGTGTTTCTGATCTTCAGAGGAAATGTTGCTCTAGAGAAACGAGAAACAATCATAAGAGCTAAAGTGGGCGAAGTTGCACTGCTGACATGGCATTTTGAGTGGAACCATGGAAAACAGTAACCATAGCAACATGTATTACTCACCAAGGGAGTTCACTTTTTATTTTCTATTTGTGTTAACCCACCTCCTTGGACAGTTCACTTGAAATTAATGGAATAATGAAAGGCACTTCAGTGTAGACTTTCATCATTATTATGTTTCGCAGAAAATGAGCTGAATCAGCAGTTCATCGTTCACTCTGGTAGTAGAACAAGTTGTGTCTCATTATCGTGTGTAAAGGATTAAAATATCCCACAAGGAGAATGAGGAGAAGCACAATGATTTCCACGTTGGGTGCCCTGGATGTTCTTAGGTTGAGCTCCAGCTGTGAGCTCAAACGAGCAGCTCCTCAATGAATATTCATTCCCCTACAGTAGGCCCGTTCACCTACAGCGTTTCCAACGCTTCTTCCATATTTCTCCGCCAGAGCAAGTTCATCCAGAGGTAGCTGGAAGGTGAGAAAGCAGTCACTTGTATGAGAAGGAGAGCTTGGCTATGAAGCATTAAATGCAGGCTGCTTTTCCTTTGTGAACACTTTTCCTGCAACATGAGGGCGAGAGCCAACAAATGCAGACGGACTTCCCAATTTGATCAATTTGCATCAAACTGGAAAACACACACACGCTCAAAACCTCCCTGCTATTAAGGACAATTTAGTCCCTGATCACAAGCCGTATCGCACCTCAAAAGCCTTGCATAAACTCTGAGACTGGCTTAATCACGTCTCTGCTTTAGAGAGAAAGTTTAGTTGTAGTTTCTATGAATCGTCACGTTCCTGCCAACTCTCTAATACTTCAAAACATATTAAGGTCAGAGCTGGATCTGGCTGCAAGTGCAATAACTTCTCCAGTTGTGCTGATGGCTGGTTGGCGTAAACGCAGCACCAGGCCAACTGTGAGAAAGTAATTCTTTCTGCTGTTTACAGCAATAATAATATTTATGGCGAAGGACAGAAAGGCAGGAATTACATTTATTGATTACTATAAAGTGTGGGATCCGAAATTATCTGGGAGAAAGTCAAACAGGTCTCGCGTCCAGAATTTATAATACGGATAATGACTTCCTGTTGGCTCCCAACACACAAGGACGTAATGAAACATAACATTCGCGTAATTATGAGAATGATCTAATATCTCTAATGGTGCTGGATCTACAAATGAGGTTTCTTGTGCCAGATTGTGGTTGAGGTTTCCACTTATGTTGCAAAAAACAAACTCGTTTATGATCATTAAAGTGATAATTGCTAGTCAGTTATCATTCATTTGTCATTCATTTTACTGTTTCAGTCATGGACTGCCTGTTTTCTCATCTCTGTGATTAAATTTTCTTTTGAATATACAGCTTTGGTAATATTTTTGGTTTGGTAAAAGGCTTCACTCATTACTCTTAGATCTCTGGTCTTCTGCATTTTGGCTGGGCAGCATGGAAGCGTTTAATAATGTTTGCACTTTGAGCCCCTTCTACATTCCTAGATACCCTGTGTTTATGACTCCAATTGAACTGACAGAGTCAAGTATCAAACTGGAACAGCCGATGACTAGCCTCAGAGGGTACACTTGATCGCGAGTCAAGTCTGATATAAACAGAATGACGCTCGATGCTACGACCTGGGTGGCAATTATTGATAACAAGATGAGGGGGTCCGCAAACTCTTCCTCTTCAGAGGACAAGAATACCATCAGTCATCATATTACAGGAATGCTCAAATGGAACTAGCTACTAAAGTGACAGATTGTGCCTTTGAAAGAAATGAAACGCACAGCCTTAATAGATTAAAGAGCTTTGAAGCCCTGTCACACCTTGACGATGTTGTCAGCTTGTGCCAAAAATTTGGCAAATACACTGGCATAGGTCAAACAAGTTATAGGTAGATTTTACATACTTTAAGAGCATGAGGAAGCACAATGGCATAGGTGGTAGTACAACAAGGTCGTCGGAAAATTATGTACATGCTCAAAATGTCTTGACTCATGCCATATGGCTTTTACATCCCACATATGCAAGCTATACGTTATGCAAACGTTGGCACTGATTTACACACGTCACCTCATAACTCTGTGGTGAGAAGATGTCCATCAGAGAGATGGAGGATGCAGCAAGGCTTAGATGAGAATACTTGCTATCCTTGCTGCTTCAGCATCACCTTGTCACAAGGGCATCATTGCTGCGTTTCTGGTGGTTGGACCCAGAATGCAGGAGGAAGCAAAGGCAGGTGGCAGTTTGAACAGATTTTAATGATGGAGCAGACACAGGTGGAATGACTGGTGGAGGCAGCCAGGTGAGCAGGTCCAGGGTGGGGTGATGCAGGCTGATGATAAAGCAGACAGGAGTGAGGATTGGAGCTGGAGTTCCTGGACAGAAGACAGAGAATCTGGCAGGAATAACTATCAGGCAAGCAGAACACTAAGAGATACTTCTGAAGGGGCTGGAGCAGAGATTGACTCGGTAGGAGAGTTTACAATTCAGCGCTGACTCCGACTTTCACTGGAGCTCTTGTAGACTGGGACTTGATTACATGACGAGAAGCAGGTGTGGAGCTGAGGCCCAGCCTGCTGATGCTGGCTCCAGAGGGCATGACAGTCAAGGTCTCTCTACCAGGCTGAGCTCAGTGTGTGAGAGTGTGCATGTACATCATAGGCATGTGGACGAGATGGCGCGTGGCGTGGTACTGCACAGATGTGTGGAGAAGTTGACCGGGAAGGTTTGAACAGCGTAGCTAGATTCAGCTGCTTTCACAGTATTAGTACAGGAAATAAAAGCCTATTGCTCCTCAAACTAGACCAGTGTCTGGGTCTTCTTTACCAGCTGCTGTTTTTGATTTATGAGCAGATTTTTTAACACAAGTACTTCTCATCCCTGGGGCAAAGCGTTGCTCCCCTGTGCTGCAATTTGGAAGTTTGGCATGTATGACCAGCTTATGTTGAAACTCTGTTGGCTGAAAGGAAGTGGAGGCCACAGACGCGACCCTGCTGATGCCACTGACGGTGTTGGGATCTACACCATCTCCATCAGAGGGTAAGCGTGAGGGTGATGAGGGCTGCTCCTTGCCAGAAGCCTTCTTGGCAGTGTCTTCAACAGGGGTGTTTACACTAGCGGGAGTTCAGGGTAAACCCACTAGACAGGAACCTCTGAGGACCAACCCCACCCTAAGCCCCTCAGCGAGCGTGTCTCTATTACACTGTAGCATCACACAAGAATCGAAAAATGAAAAAAAAAAAGCATATATATGACCACGAGGTGATGGTAATGCACATTTTTTTGAAGTTCGCAAACAGAAAGCACCATAAAAGGAGGGTGATGTTGATGATCATACTGCGATTTCTGCATGGCTAGTGCGGGTTTGGGCGGCAGCATTTTAATAGGCTGTAACTGGTGAATTTCTGTGAGAGGCTGACATGAACTCTGGATAATTTAGAATATCGTTGGGCATAATTAGTGAACGCTGGCAACATGCATAAGTAATCTAAAAGGTATAGAAACGTTCTTCAAAACTTACTAATATGTTATATATATATATATATATATATATATATATCCAAAATTGACAAAAACACATGATAGTTTAGGTTATACCAGCATTTTAGAGAATATTTGATGTGTACATATTGATGTGTACATATGCTTGCGAGGTAGAGAAAGACTGGACTGGTCATATTTCAATTTGTGCTGCATGATTTTATTTATTTATTTATTTATTTATTGGTGGGGTGGGGGCACATTCTGCAAAGCCCTTTTTTATTCAGCATGGATCTGACACTCACTCCATCTCCTGCACCCAGCTCTGTATCACCTGGATCTTCTGTCAGCGAGCCAAACCAGACAGACAGCAAAGCCGTCATGTTACGCAGTACCATTCAATAACACCTCCTGACTTCTCTTCCCTCCCTGCAACTGTGGTTCAGGCACTGTGGAGGCGATAACACACCTTGCAGTTACACTGTCCAGTGCACATCGAACACAAGTTCTTCGTCCAGGGAAAGTTACTGGGTCTAATCAAAAAATGCCTACTGACTCACATCAAAGAAGGCTACTGCTTCACATCTCAACTAAATTCTTTCTGCATGCGTTTTTTGTTCTTTCTGTACCTGTACATGTTTTTCTCCAGGTACTCTGGCTTCCTCCCTTAGATGAAAAATATGCATTGTGTTTTAGGTTTATTGTTTACTTTAAATTGTTTGAAGGAGCCAAGGTGAGCGTTTTTGTCTCTGTCCAGGGTGCTGAACCTGTGTGACATAAGTACGCTTATGTTACACTTGTTAATTAAGAAGTAACATGAATTGCTTTTGCTCGATGTTAACTAGCTATTTGTCAGAGGATTTACCAGTGACATCTAGTCTGTCTGAGATCATCTTAAGGTGACTCACTTCTAATCAAACACTTCAGATGTTAGATCAGGAGCAAAGGAAGGCTATAGTCAAGACGCACACCTGCAGATCCAGAAACATTGTGACTCTAATTGACTTGACAGTGTTGCCATCGATCACTGAGTGTTTCCACCTAATTTAACAGTGATCTCTTTGAGCTTTCCAAAGCCTACATAATACCCAGAATAAGACCCAAAATCTGGATGAACTGAAAAAGAGGCATTATGGAGATGGGTAAGAGCAAGTTGGAAAATGTTAAAACCACTTCTTCCTTCAATTGTCATGGGGAATGTAATATCCCTGGCAAATGTAATGGATGAGCTCAGAGTGCTGATGAGAATGTAGCTGGATTATCTGGAATAAATTATGGCACTGAGTGGCAGTAGGTAGACAGTCAGGACTTAAACAAGTCCCTTAATTGGATTTTGGACTTTACATAGACATTATTAAGGAAAGTGGGTGTTTTCAGTGCTGCGGTCTGTCTTAGATGGTGGGTACTGAGGCTATAGCCCCCCTTTGTAGGATATAAAATAAGATACAGGCTGCACAGCAAACAAGTGAGTAGAAAACAAAACTCTAAGCTGTAAAGACCTGTTTAGACCTAAACAAAACATATTCCAACACTGAGCAGAAAGAGATAAGAAAGCAGCATGCCACAGGAAACTTAACATGAGCAACCAGTTCCTCAGAAGCCTTCGATGAGCTGAGATTAAAAAAAGCTAAGATTAAACAGATTGCGATGATGTAAAGATTACCACTCTACAGCAAAAACTATCTGAGCCAGCAGTTGAGTAAGAGTCAGGTTAATAAATAAAACAAATAAACTTCACTTCTACTTTTGGTGGGTTTTTTTTTTCACAATATGAATTATGCTGAAGTTTAAATGTGGCAAAAGGTCACACAAGGAGACACCACAAGTCATCATCTTTGTTGTATAAACAGTTTTTTTGTTGGCCTGATCGAATAGTGACTTGATTTGTAAAGTAACCGTGTCAGTCATCTAAATCAGGGTTAGTTACTGCCAATGTCGTCATGTGGGAGAGTTCACCTGTGTTACCTGCCAACTCTGCATGTGATGTCATCACAGTTGTCGCCAGGATACAAACACCCCGATGCATTCATTATGATCCCTGAAGATTTCAAGCATGCTTCTCTCTGCTACATGACAAACAGTTCACCAACTCTTTTCATTTTGTCATTTCACATTATATTCATTTGTTTATTCATTGCAATTTTACACTGAAACAATTATTCAATTCAGTTTAAATTCAAGCCATCTTGACTTTTTTTAAAATTTGACATGACAGTGGTGGATGTTGCTGAGAGCTGCAGAAAATATTCCTATTGCATTGCAAGATGTCAGTCACAAAGTGACTCCATGCATTTTCACGTGTACTCTGATTTATTAACTGTTCTCTTCTAAATAGGAACAGGAGTCACAAAATGGACACTGTGATCTATTGAATAGGACATCCAGCTAGTTTCTTTATAACCTTCATTGGATAAGTGGCTGGAAAGGTTAAAGATTATAATAACTGTGTTTAAAAAAAATTGCTGACCTGCAGAATTGTCACCTAAGAGTGAGAAGTAACCAGTGGGGCTAAAACCTCAAGAAGTTAATCTCTTCCTCTGCAGTACATAAAGGTGCTTGGCCTCAGTGACATCAGCACAGCTCCTTTGAGGTTAGCAGGGCTTATCTGAATTACATTAATTTCTAGTCAGAGAAGCATTTCTGTATGGATAAAACATGAGCATTAATGTAAACAGTTGTCATCTATGGATGGAAGGGGGTCCTGTGTAGGAAGAAATTTCAACACTTCAGAAAGCAGCTTCAAACAACTAAAAAATTAGATTTACCAAAAGTGAAGCTCCCCCACCCCCGTCTCTCTTTTTTCTTGAAATCGTTTCATGTTAACAAGCCCTGAAGTTGCCCACAAAGGCTCTCTGTGCACTTTATTCCCTTCACACGGGTTTGAGTCTCCTCTAAGTTAGTCACCTGAAGCCATTCACTAATGAAGGACTCGCTGATTTGATGCCTTTCTTTTCTTTCCTTACTTTTTCCTTTCATTTTTTGTCTTCTCTGCTTTCATTTACACTCCATTCTGGAACCATCTCCCCCTTGCAGTGATAACAGGCACATGGAAAGTACACACAGAGGTGTTAATGGAGAAGTATTTCAGAGCAGGTTGACTGGTCTCCACTTGGACTCTCCTGACCGGGTCTTGTCTAATTATAAGGTGTTGTTGTTCACTCCTGGCCCCATGAATACAGCTGCACGCAAGCTTCAGCAAGAATGTCTAGATCCGGAAATATCCTGTATTGTTCATAGACGCTCACTCACATACACACACACAAGATGTAAACAGTCTCCCAAGTCTCAGTGGGATGTTGTTTCTCACGCGATGAGGCCTCTCAGCTCAGCATCATCATTAGTTTCTTCATGTATATCATAATAAGCAGGTACATCAGAGGCCAGAGTTTCCATAGTGAAAGATGCCATAGCATCCCATTAAAACACTCCGTATGTAGTGGCATATGTGTGTATGAGAGAGGAGAGACGTTTCTGGCTATATGCAGACTGTGCATTGCATAGGGCCCCACGAGGCACTAGACGGCCCCAAAGCTGAATGTTCAGCTATGGGGCACCACATTTTTTTGTTGTTTCTATTTACCTTTAGGACCCATGACCAGCGACTGAGACCAAGTTTTCTGACACTGGACAGTATATTTGTTTCCAGAATGTCTTGATAGTTCCTGAGATTTCATTGCACCTGCACAGACTGAAGACACCTCGTCCCAGACGCAGAAAAACAGTTCCAGAACAGAAGCGAGCCACCACCACGTTTCACTGTCGCTACAGTCTTCTTGAGTTTGAAGACTTCATTTTTGCTTCTGCGAACTGATGTGATTTGTTTCAAAGCTCCAGTTTTGACTTATCTGTCCAAAGGACATTCTTTCAGAGGCTGCTTTCTGAAGTGCTGAAATTTCTTCCTACACAGGACCCCCTTCCATCCACGTGTACTCTGATTTATTAGCTGTTCTCTTCTGTTCTCTTCTAAATAGGAACAGGACTCACGAAATGGACACTGTGATCTATTGAATAGGACATCCAGCTAGTATGTATTTAGACAAATTCCAGTCTTCTTCTTTGCAATTTCATTTTAACAGCGGAGTCCTCCTCCTTGGTTCAAACAGTGATGGATGGTGTGATGAACCTTGATCTTGGAGTTCACCAAGAATCTTTTTGGAAGTTGTTCTGGGCTCTTTGGTATCCATTCGTGTTATCCATCTCCTCAGTTCATCAGTTTTTCTCTGGTGTCCAAATGCAGGGAGTTTGACTATAGTCCTATGGACCCTAAACTTCTGACTGAAATTTCCAGCTGTAGTCTCAGTAACATCAAGCAGCTTGGACATGGTCTTCCAACTTTTACCTTTAACATGCTTGTCTAGAATTTTCTCTCTGATCTTCTCAGACAACTCTCTCCCTTGCTTTCTCTGGTCCATGTTCGATGATTGACAGATGCCCATCGTTTCTCTTATGGACTTTATTCATTTATTTATTTTATTACTGTCTTAGGCTGTGAGAACTTTTGTTGCTGTAAAATCTTGTGTTCTTGCTTTCAAACTTTATAGTACATTTTTAATATTTGTTGACATACAGATATTGTCGTTTTCCTCCTATTGTCATTTTTTATCAGTTATTTTGCTTGAGTGGCTCAACTTAAAATTTTAATTTTAATATGAGAGGTTTTTGTGACTGCAGCCCATTTAGCTTGTGAATTGTTATAGACTGTGTCATTATAATGATTCATTTAAGCAATTAGTAACCTTTCCATGATAGTTTGGAAAACTAGGGGGCCCAAAACAGCATCTTGCACAGGGCCCCCCAAAAAAGCTAGAAATGGCACTGTGAGAAAGAGACAGAGAGAGAGAGCAAGAGAGAGAGCTAGAGAGAGAGAGAGCTGGTGGAGGGTCATGATGAGCCATGTGCATGAATCTTGGATAGATTGAGGGAAAAGAAGAAGAAGAAGAAAAATAGCTGCAGGTGTAATCAATGTGAATGCGCTCCCTAGAGATGATGTTGTGTGAGTGTGTGTGTGTGTGTGTGTGTGTGTGTGTGTGTGTGTGTGTGCGTGTGTGTGTGTGTGCGCACACGTGCGTGTGTTGTCAGGTGAGGTGAGCAGCAGGCATCAGCAGCATTTCAGTCCAGTCAGCAGTGCTCTTGCCAGCCGCTGCACGGCCAGACTCATGAATAGATCAGTACTTTGTGTGTATGTGTGTATATGTGGGTGTGTGCAGGTGTGTGTCCATGTGTTTGTAATACCTACCTCTCTTTAGCCCCTCCACATTCTGTAATCTGAAGACATTATCTCGATTTTGAGTTCATATTTTGTTGTATGGCAAAAGATCTGCACCTCCTCTGATCACAGTGCTGCCATAGAATTAGGCAGTTTGGTGTGTGTGTGTGTGTTTGATGTGGGGTGGGGTGATCCTTCCAACCTCATGATCAAGCAAATACAACATCTAACCTTGAAACCATAGTTTAGCCCTTTGTTTAAATATTTTTGGAAGAGGAACTACAAATGATCTGATCCTCTTTGGACCTTCAAATTAGGTAACTATCACCTCACATGAGCAACATCATTTTACATTTTACATTGTGTCGTTATTTATCATAAAAACTGAGCCCAAATGCAACATTTGTACATCCTCATTCACGCCACAGGATCAGAAGGTTAGGGGCCACCAGGTGTAAAAGGATTTGCACGAAACTCAAGAGCAATCTCTAGAAGTCTACAGACCTAACTTATCTTATTAAAAGTTCTTGACAGTGAAATCAGGAAAATACTGCACTGGTGTGACTTGTTTAAAAGGGTTACCAGGAAGAAGCATCCTCTTTCTAAAACAAACATGGCTTGGGCTCACAAAGTTCCATCTGAACAAAACCAAGACTTCTCAAACAATCTCCTTTGGGCAGATGAGCCCAAAGTGGAGATGTTTGAGATGTTTGAAGAAGCATCACAGTTGGTGTTTTTTGGTTTTTTTTGCAGCTGTGACCACCTCTGTATACCAAGTAATCTTGGGTCAACCTCAAAAATATCTGATGAAAATGAGACTTGGGGTTTGCAATGTCCCCATCACAGCCCAGGCTTGGACCTTTGCTCTACAGGCTGTTGAATCATGGGGTTTACTTACTTTTTCACACACCACTTCTGTGTTTTGGTTTAGTTTTCATTCAATAATGGCACACAGTATAATAAGTCATATGTGGCTGTGTTTTTATTACGTACAACAGTTTTGTGTTTCAGAGTATCAAATCTAAGACTCATTTTAACAATCAATTTAGCAGCCCTGCACACTGTCGAGTCTGATTTTCAGGTTGTCTGGTGGATTTTGTTGCCCACTCTGGTGTGAAATACAACATTCTGCTGTTTGTTTGATCACTCGCTTTGTTTCTAATGCAGCCAAACACACAATTAAGTACAAGTCTGTCTAGGGGGAAAGACTTGCTTTGATCACTTTCTCGATTACAAAAGAGAACAGGCATCAACCTCCCAGCCCATTTGGTGGAATCATTTTCAACAACACAGGAAAGCTTTGATCAAAAATCCTCGACCTCCACTTCTTTAACTTCTCACTTTACTGCAGTGATGTTGAAGTGTATGCCGAGATACACATCCCTTGTATCTGTATGTGAAGGTACTCACTGCAGTAGTTGAACAACTACTGCTGCAAATGTCAGGGCTACTGTCATTTACTGTAATCAAAGCATCATCAACGAAGTGTTGCTCACACTGAGAAATCCACGGTTGATGTTCTCATTACAGAGGCCCAGTCAGACAGACAGACAAATTCAGAAACGAATGAAAACTGTATTGAACCTGCCGAATAGTTGGCAGAATGTAAGAAGTAACAAAACCTGGAGAAAGCTTGCTCCAAAAGCTATGCCTGAATATTGATTAGTTATCCTTTGAGCAGCAAAGATATTTGATTCCTGTGTATGTACTGACATACTGCAGAAATTGACAATAAAAAGCTTGAACCTTGATAACTGTTATGTTCATTTCCCCGGTGAAAGGACACAGATTTGAATGGCATTTTGTGTCAGTAACTTAACTATAATCCAGCAAAAACAAACAATCAGTAGATCAAGCTAAAGGAGCTCAACTGAACAAGACGTAAGGATTTTCTCTGCCTGGAAAAAACAAAAAACAAAAAAACAGATACAGCTGCAGGGAAGTTTCAGTGGCAATGACTTGCTGAAAGAGTGAAGTTACAGCAAAGATGAAAGATGCTGTGTCTATTGCCATGGTAATGCGTCACGGGCCTCATTGACAAATACTTTTATCAAAAGCAATCGAACGTTTGCTCCGCTGCAGTCACATTTGTTTGGACAGTGATGATGTGCTGCTTGCATACTCTGTTGCTGTGGTGAGGGACTCTTTTGAGACACGGACATGTCTTCATCATTTGATTGACATGCTGACATTTCAGATCTTTACTTTAGATGCTGTTTCAGACTTTTACATGGGACCTCGCTGTTAAAATGGAACACATTGAAACTTTTGTTCCTATTAGCTATGATGATGTGTGTCTGGGTGATTTTTTTTTTTTTTGTAGCAACATAAACATTCAGCAGATTTGCACTGTGGAAAGTTACATTTAGGCCTATCAGAAGTAAATCAGACATATGAGCAACTATTTACAGAGAATAACTTAAGGTGAAGTATAGTTTTTTTTAATAAAAGTACAAATATATTAAAACAATTATAAACAATTTATAACCAAACCTCAGATTTCTGAGAAATGATGTCGGTTCTGTCCTGGATGTGGAACACTGGAACTCGTACCCTTGTTAGGTCCTTCAGTAGCATGGGCGTTTGAAGAACCCCTGCACATGTGTTCTGAGGACTTGGAGAAGATTTGTCGTTTCCCTTCGGGTATCCTCTGAGGTGTGCCGCAGGAGCATGGGGCACTGGATCTGTTCTTACATACAAATGGAGCAGGAGTGTGGCCTGTATTGCCCATAGTAAGCTGGATTCATTTTTCCTGAGAGTGGAACCCTCTGAGGGCTGCACTTTAAAACCAAATATGTTCATAAATTTTATTGACTTGATTTTTAAGCCAGCACACAGAGGGGTCTGCATTGGTGGCCTCAGAATTGTATCTCTGCTTTTTGCAGATGATATGATCTTCTTAGGTTTACCAATATGAGTGAGGAAAGAATGGAGAAGGAGATCAACAGGTGGACTGGGGTGGTGTCTGGAGTAATAGACTCTTTAACAGTCTGTTGTTGTAAAGAGAGAGTGATTATCCAAAAGCCAGGCTCTTTATCCATGTTTCTCTGTTCACTTATGGTCATGAACTGAAAGAATAGGACTGTGGACAAATGGCACATTGAGATGTGCCATTTGAGGGGGTTCAGGCATCTGGATAGGATGTCTCCCAGATGCCTTTCTTGGGCAGCATTTTGGACATGTCTCTCAGCTGGCCTGGAAATGGCTTGGTATTCCCTCACAGGAACTAGTGGAGGTGGTCTTGGCTTTTCTGGTTAAGCTTCTGCCCACGTGATCCAATCATGGAATTGCAGAAGTTAATGAATGGATGAAGTGAAGGTTCCTTATCCCAGAAGGAACCATGGAGACACCGGTATAACACTAGCTTTAAATGTTCTGGAAAGTTCCTTGCACATATAGTCCACTTTGTCTGTGTTATGCACCCCATATTTTTCCTTCAGTAGGTCTGGGTTCATATGGGTCGAGTCATCTGGACTGAAAAAAAGCAAAAAACAAAACAAACAAACAACACAAAAACAAGTGGAACTTCCTCCAATAATTATAGCAACTAGAAAAAGTTCCTGACCTAAAAAGCTTCTGTTATCTGCTGGAGGCACATCTGGATTGATGAACAATAAAATATTGACACACTGATAAATATATTCTCGTCTTTCCACAGAATTTGTTGGCACATTGCTTAATAGAGAATAAAAATGTCCTTATCCTATAACATTTTTATATTGATCCTAAAGCCCATCGGGTGCTGTGAGAGCAATGTTTTCTGACATCAATACTCCAAAAACACCTCCATCAAACACATGCCATTTATCAGAGCAATTCATCAACCTGTTCAGGAAAATGTTTTTCCTTGCTTCTTCATTTCTTTCAATCTACTTTATCTCTGGCCAATTTCAATCAAGTCTGCAAAGCCTGGTGATTTTTTTTCACTTTCGGTATGAGAGAGTCATCCTCCTCCTCTTGTGCTCTCTGTCTCTCCAGCATCAGTCTTAGTTCAGATATCAAATATTAATCAAAGAAGGTCGAGGAGCAGTTAATAAGCTGTCCTTTCATTGATCTTTGTCCTCCTTTCAGCAAACGAAGTGTCCCCTGCAGGTGGAGTTATTATTCCAATAAGGATTTGTCATTTAATAAGTGTTTCTTATGTTGTTTTTGGTTTTGTTTGGTATCTTTTTCTACTCACAAATTGTCCCAATTTACTATTTCTCCATCAAGAATCTATTAGGTTTAGCACCATATCTACAGCTATATGCCATTGAGCAATATTTGGAAGTGTGTGGTATTTTAAAATTCAAACCAAATGTGTTTAAGTATTAAATAAATTCAAATTCAGGTCAATGAGTGAATATCTGCTCTATGGCAGATTCTTGCTCCCGTCTAATTTGGTGAAGCCCTGCAAGATCATTAATAATTCTCAGTGGGCTTAGATTATTTCAGGTTAGAGTTGGTGATGTCTTGGTCTAATTTAATGATTTATTCCTTTTTTTTTACTCGCTGAATCCTCTAAAGAGGAATGGAGATGTCCAAGTATTCATCACACTGACACTCCTGCACAGCCAGCAAAGTCTGTTCTGCAAAAAGAGTCAGAAGCGAGTAAAGCAATCATTTGTAACCAAAAAGGAAGTTGCTTACTTCAATTGGGCTTTTTGTCCATGTGCCTATTGAAAGCTGTGTGGGATTCCCTTCTTTCCCGTAATTTCTTGCTCTCTTAATTTATGTAGCTGAGTGGGGAGTCCCCTAATGGGTTAGCATGCTATTGATATTTGCGGGCCATCAGAGATGACATGCCAACCTGTCAAGCAATGCTTTTGACGCGTCTTTGAGTTGTTCATACATAATGACAGACTGCAAACTGTGGCCACTGTTGATTTGCCTCCTGTTAATTGGGCTTAAAACCACATAGGGTAAAAGAGACCTAACTGATTATTTCATTACAAGTATGCTCTTAATAGTAAGAATGAACAATCAGGATCAATACACCCTGGAAGCAATGCTGTAGAGTTGGAGAGAGCCAAACCCTCAATTTAGCTAAAAGTGAGAGCTCAACAGCATGGTGCTTTATCCTAAAAATTTTATGCAGATATTCATTGGCACTAGGAGAGAAGATCCCATCGACAGCAATCATCTGACTTTAGTGGCAGCACATCTAAAAGTTTGATCAATCCATTCCCAGGTTGAGGTTGTCACTGCTGTTATTTCCAGCATCATCAGTAATACCAAATCAATGCAATAAAAAAAAAAAACAACTTTCCTTGCAAACATGGTGAAACTTAAATCTTCAAACTAATGTCATGAATCAGTGTATTTTAAGCTCATTTTTTGCTCCTAAGCATAAACTCAACAAACAAAAACAGCAAATTAACTTCAGAAGTTGGTGCAGATGTTTAGTTTTCACACTGAATACATTGCATTGACTTGACAACAATCCCGTGACTTTAAACACACCATGTCTAAAAGTTTGACCGACATGATCTCACTGTGAGTGTCAAATATTTCTTTTTTAACACCTCCTGCAAACAATTCAGCATAGAAAAAGAAAGTTAGTGAATTCATTGTAACATGCCAGCTAAAACTTTATTTCCTCAATGAGGCATTGTATTTTAAACCTGAACAAATCCTTTCCTGAACTTAACCTTGTAGTTTTAATTTCCAAACCCGGTCCGTCAATTGGGTTGCTTAAATCTAAACAAATAATGAGAGGAAAGAAAAGAGAAAGTAAATAACAGAATGAAAACATGGAAGTACAAAAATGGCTTTTGAGTATCTCGCCACTTGTTCAAAAAGGAAGAGAGCAGAATGATGTCTGCTGAGTTTGCTGTTATGACAGGGCAGCTACACCTACATCTTGTTTATGTCTCAGAAACCACATTGTCTTTGACAACACATCAAACATTTGACTTCTATACAATGAGAAGAGGCTGGGGTGTTTGTCATTTTTCTAAGACATCACCATACAGCCACAATCTTGAGTTTCTGCATATAAATAGAATATATACAACCACGTAGCTTGTTTTCACATGCAGGTCTGATGCTGTGAGGCTAGTGTTTAAAACACTCAGGTGGAATAACTTCCATCAGTCCCTGCAAACAGATCCAAGCCAAACCAGAAACAAGTAACTTCTGCCAGCTGAACAGATGTACCTCCCCGCTTTGATTTCCCAACTGCACCCTCCGAACCCATTTCAGCTTGAATAGCGGCTTGTGGAGACAATCATACAGCCCTTTTCTGAAGAGGACCTCTTACACAGAAGCGTAGAAAGTCTAATCAGTGCATCATGGGACCATCCCGTATCCAGCTGATTTACATTTGCTCGAGTAGATATAATCCTTATTTGTGTGAGTTGCTATATGCTTAACTGAGCGTTTAAAATGTGCCAAAGCTACATATTTGATTAAAAACAGTTTGGAGTTTTTCTGAGACATTTGTATGGGCATTGTGTAGTATTATTCCAGTTCTTCCAAGTTTTATACACCTTCAAATTAGGATGTGGTCAGTTTTGTTTCAAATAAAGACTCACAGAAGGGGAAATACATTTTCTCCATTTCATGGGGATTTTTTATCCATTGACAACTTGGATTTTTTATAAGGTCAAAAGTTTGAATAATAAAGGACAAGCTCACCCCTGCTGACTTACAGGTTTATGTTGGCACTTTAGGAGCCTTAAATTTAAAGTACAAAATCCACAACCATCCAGGGAGTAAAACCACAAATCCCATCCCTACAAAAGTCATACGCAAAGAAAAATGAATTTGTACAAAATTCAGACACAAAAGGTGTGCAGTATCCTACAACTCTGCTGAATCAACTTCATCAGATTCCCAAAATCCATTAATCAGAGATGGGTATAAAAACAGAATACAGCACATACAGTAGAGGATACGTTCAAAGATAAATCAAATATAAATCCATACAAAGAAAACAATAATTCACCCTTTATGACCATCAGTGACAATCACCACATGAAGGCATGTCAAGAAAAACAATCAAAAGAACATATCAAGGATTAAAGGACTGATGTCTCAGCAGGACGCAGAGAAACTTGTCCATGCTTTTATGTTCAGTAGACTGGACTAGTGTAACGCTCTTCTCATGGGTCAGCCTAACAAATCCATCAAACAGCACCAGTTGTTCAGAACGCTGCTGCCCGAGTCCTCTCTAAGAGCGAGAGAGTGGACCATACAGCTCCAGGTCTTTGATCTTTACACTGGCTTCCTGTCTGTCACAGAATAGATGTTAAAATCCTGCTGTAGGTTTAAAAAAATCTGAATGGTCTAGTGTCAAAATATGTCTCTGATCTCCTGGTCCTAATGACCCAACCAGAACCCTCAGGTTGTCAGGGTGATGCCTACTTTCTGTACCTAGAGTTAGAACCAAACACAATAAGGCAGCGTTCAGCTTTTATGCTCTTCACCTGTGCAACAAACTCCCAGAATGCACCAGGGTTACTGAAACTCTTAATTGCTTTAAGTTTTGTAAAAAATTAGTAAAAGTAATTCACAGTAATGTACTAGAACCTTTATTTCTTGCATTACATTTTTAAAAATTCTTTTTAATTCTGTCTGTCTTTAATTCTGCTTTTAAACTTTTTTTTAAAAACTTTTTAATGCATTTAAAAATGTTTTTATGTAAAACACTTTGACTTGTCGACATAAAGCTACCTTGCCTTGTAGACAAACATTCCTTTTATGTGTAAGAATAATTTCTTTAGCAATGTCTAAAAATATTTACCTGTATAGATTGGGTAGGAGATCTTTAACAGAAGCATTTTTGCTATATTACCTGAAATTATAGTAACTCATACAAACTTTACACACAAAAAGCACCGGTGGAAACAAGAGAGCTCCAAAAACACTATTCAATCACTGCTCCAACCCAATAAAGACAATTGCCAAAAAGTTGGCTTGTTTGTCAGTCTGACTGTTTTTTGCTTTTTTTTCATGGTTCAGTAAACAGCCATTGGCATTTGTGTTTGGAGGTGTAGCTTTGGAGGCAGGTCTGAAGGAAGGCCTGTACTCATTGTGTGTGACAAAATATCGCTGACTCACTCGTTTTTCCAACATTTCCAACCCAATATTTGAAGGAGTGGACATTAAGGTACTATCTCTCCTATTGTTTTATAGAAAAGGTTTGTTTTTTTCTCCTCTATCATAATCTCATACTCTTCTCATCTTGTTTAGGTTCTGATGCTTTTATGCCCGACATACACAACATGGATCATCACTGAAGTGCACTGCAACCGGGTTATGTTGATCTTTGATTTTAATGAGTTTGCTGCAATCTCTTGACCTAACAATCCAGAGGGCAATGTGTGTTTCAATTATAAGTGAAGTTGCTCAGAGCATTGGAGGAGAACTATATGAATCCTAAATCTGTCAGGTGATGTTTTTATCCAGCTTTGATTATATCCTCTTCCTTCAAATCTATTCTCTGTTTCATTTGTTTGTGTTTCACAGTCACTTTGTTTACATTAAAGTCTCCTGATCCAACTTAACTGGCTATGAGGAAGACCTTTCTCCATGTTGAGAGGATGACATTGACACCCCATGTTAATAGAAACATTCATCAGTTTCTTTCCTATATAAGTTTGTCATATTTACCCTGCTGTTGTTGTTTCTAACCAACTGTTTCCTTTTTTTTAACATTCATTTAACTGTGTTCAATTGGGTTGCACAAATAAAACTAAATTAATAAAACAATGACTAAATGAAGGAATGCCTCGGGGTCTCACCAGGAGTGGAAATATTGTGGTTTGCTTCATCTCTTGTTGATCTCAGATTCCACTGGGAGTGTTTCAGAAAGAGAATATTTCCGAGCGCTGCCTTTTCAGCTGGATTCATGAGATTATGAGTTTATCTAAAGGTTGTAAAACAACCCAAGAATCATTCACCATCTGCTCATTTTTGTCTATCTCACCATGTCCAGTCCTTTCTGCTATTATCTTTATTAAAAAAAAGTATAGGAGGTGTCCAATAAATTCACCTGAATTATTGTCAGCCAAGTTTCCTACATCTCCTGTGGTGACCTAACTCCATTGGATATTTTCTTCTTCTCCTTAATTGGTCATTTCTAATCTTCACCTCTTTGCAGTCAACTCTGTCCTGCATGAATTATCTCACTCTCGTCTTCTCCAGGAGTTTTTCCTCCTCAGGACTTCATTAAAACTTGATGGAGATGAGTGAAACCAATAATTGTCAGCCTTCGTGAACAACCCACCATGAAATCAATAGTATTCTTAGAAGGAAAAGAACACACACAAACAGAGAACCTTGGTAGGAGAAGCTTTGGTCTATTAATTATTAAACAGCACGTCTCCAAGGAGGTGGGGAGGAGTTGTGGTGATGCGGTGTCTGAGACAATTAGCATCTCCTGTTCACCTGCCAGGCTCCAGCCGTGGCTCCACTCTGACTTTTACCCATCACGACCAACCTCCCCTGCTGACAGTCACACACTTCAGAAGTGTTATCTGCCGTTGTGTACGCTAACCATGACATGACACATTGGTGCCTGTCACACCTCCGAAAAGGACCATCTTACTTCTGTGAAATCGCTTACAGCTAGCTCCAAAATGACCTCCCGCTTCACAGGAGTTGTCTGTCACCAGCTGCAGTGAAGCTCCTCCAGGATGAGATGATGCTTGAGTAATATTGTCTCCGAATTAAGTGCCAGCCGTCATGAGTTTCTGATTGATACGCACTAACTGTGCAGTAAAACTACTCCCTCTTCTAGTTTGTATAAACATTTTCCAAACTCTCTCTTTCCAGCTTTAATAGCCTTAAACTAGATATTTAAACAGCTGAAAATGACTATGAAACCTCAGATACCTTCAAAATGTCAGAACAGTGAATGCAAGTAGAAAATGAACACTTGTGCATAAATTGTGTAGTACAGACTGGAAACGTGAGTGCGACAGATGTGATGCACTGATGCAGAATTCAGAAATAAACAGGTTTTGCCATCCCTGTTCTTATGGCAGAATATACAGGTGCTTGATTAAATGGATTTCTCATTCCTAATTCCCCTTAAAAAGTTGTTTACAGTTATCTGTGCAGTTACTTCATAAAACTGTTACTTGTGCTTTGAAGGCTGATTTTTTATTTATTATATTCATTTTGAAATCCGTGTCAATTGGTGCAATCTGATCAAAAAAAAGGAATTGTGCAATTTATTCCTAAATTGCATCTTTTTTTCAGCTAATCACAACCAAGCATAACAAGCACCCAAATAAAAACGCTAATCAGATTTTAAGACAGTATTATAATTGCAAATCAGATTGCCACAATAAAGGAAATAAATGAGATAGGAAGACATTTTTTTTTTTTTGCCACGACTCCAGACTCTAGTATAAAAGAAAAAAATGATTGTAACTATTTACAATTTGCAGTTGATGATGATGGGCTTGAGTCCAACCTTTCGTCCTGGTGATTTTTTTTTTTTGGGTTCTTTCCAAGTTTTCATTCCCTTCAATATGGCAGCGTTTGTAGATTCAGCCAGCGCGTTGAGTCCTTCTGATTCACACAATTACACTGGCTGTACATTCAATTTATTTGATACCAACCATGTTGACCCAAGAAAAAGAATCAGAAGATGAGGACCAAACTGGTTATTTATACTGTTTAAATCAAACTTTTCTCATTCTTAAACAGGAAATTGACTAGAATGAACTTGCTTTACATGTTTTCCAATTTTGCGCTCTAATCAATTTCTGATATTACTTATGATACTATTTGAATATAAAATATATGTAACAATGTTTCCAGTTCTGCTCCTCAATAAAGTGGATGGTTTATAAATAAGGATGTATTTCTTTCAGTATTTATCAATGTGTGATTTCAGATTGGATATAAAGTGGTGATTGAATGTCATCATTCATTTGATTTAAGACAAATTGCATTCCACTCAGTTCAATCGCAGTTATCAGCTGGTTAGTTTTAGAAGTGCATATAAACACAAACGACTAAAATGATAAGTACCAGCCTTCTATGCATATGCCCTTGTATGTGTGTGGTAATAAACATTCACACATTGAAATTCAACAGGCAGACAGTCACCAATATGCATTCTTCATCACAGTCAGGAACTTTGAGATGAAAGAGTGAAGGGATGAATTCAAACAAAGACAGGAATTAGCAACAGATGGCAAAAGACAGGAGCTGCCAAAACTTTTCACTGTAGCTCCTCCTGTTTTCACTTTCTCCGAGACAAGTGTGGAGACAGAAGATGGAGGTAGGAAAACACAACAGATAAAAATAATTCCCAAAGTCTGTCAGTTGCACATGTTTGCTTTCCTGTTTTAACTCAAACTCTCAAATGTGACGTGATGTGACAGCTGATTTAGGTTTTCCAGACACATGTCAACCAGTCTGGTGATTTATTTATTGGTTCCTTCTCTCTCCTCCATCTGCACTGATGCCTCTCCTCTCACATGTCATCAGAGGCTGCTCTTTAATCACTGTACATGCACCTGTATCAATTGTTGACTCTTTCTTTAAAGCAAAATGTCTGCATTGTGACCTGGTTCATGTACCATGTAATATGGTTCCCAATGTTTCAATTTTTTAGTCACCTATAACATGAACTTGTGAGCTTGAGATTAGCAGCACAGGCTGCTGCTTGTTTAGTTGAAGTACAAAATGTTGCAAACAAAACACAAAAGCTTGTGGGTGTGATGTAGGAACGTGGGATACATTGTTAGATGCTGCAAAACAAAGATCTAAAGTTGCATGCCTAAACTATCACCTGCAGTAAAAAAAAATCTAATTCTTGAACTGAGTCTGAAATCACAGAAAAGGACAAAAAAAAAAAAAATCACATGGGAAACTGTCGAAAAATGTGCGCAAAAAATGTGCAAACTTTTTCAAAAAAAGGGGTGGCAGAGGGATAACCAGTCATGTAGATCTGAAGGTGCAACAAACCCTGAAAAGAGAAAAAAAGTTGAGACAGTATGGAAAATGAAAAGCATCGACTTCATTTCACTGGTTAATATACATCAATTATTTGCATTTCAGACACATTTCAAAGGAAGTTAGTATCAGGTTAATTTTGTGCTATCAAGACATTGAGGAGATGGGGAAATAAAGCTCTGCAATCACACACTGTCCTCAACTTGGTGTCAACATCTCTGGACTCTGAGGCATCTGGGATGGATGTTTCTTAAAAATGAAAAAGTTCTGTGTACTTTGGGACAAAAACTAAAAGCACTGTCCACACTGTTGTGGAGGTCCAAGAGTCAGGCTCTGTGATGGTATGGGCTTGTGTCAGTGGCTAACGAAGATGACTTTTTTTGTTTTTGGTTGTTTTCATGATGAAGAACAGCTTGGCATAAAGGATGTTTAACATATCCCTTTAAGTTGTTTCTTTTCTTTCTTTTTTTCTGTCAGTCCAATATTTGCAACTTTTATCAGAGCCTTGTTTAGTCTGTGCTGATTATAAACTCTAGCTCTTTTTCTCAGATTGCGTTGTGTTAGATGCAGTTTTACATATGTGTTATTTTTGTTTGTTTGTGTGTTTTTCAGTGTTGAGCCCATGCCCTGTCACTGCAGCTTCACCCAGAAGGTGCCACTCCATCTATAAAGGCTTCGCTCAGTGTCTCATGGCTCTGGGAGACAGTCTGACGGACAGCGGTCACAAGGACGAGGACACACACGAGATACACTCCATCTGCAGGTCATTCTCTACAATCACACTCTTCCATAGCAACTAGTTATAAACATAAATACTCGTGGTTGAGCAGTGAGTCTGTGGACTTTTCAGTATTTTTACCCAACAAGCACTTAATTCAGCATTAATGAGCATCCTGTTACTTTTGGGGGGAGGGGTGGCATCCAAACCTGAGCTTGGAATGAAGTGTGCAAAGAAAAGTTTTCAAAAGGATTTTACATCGAGACCATACACTTAAACATCACCATAGATCGAAGTCTTGGCTCTCTAATCTCTTAATACTCACAGCCTCTTTATATGCAGTTAAAACTCTCTGTCTCAGCTAACTGTGTGAATATTTAGACATTATGACAAAGTCGATGTAGAAATGAGCAATAACTTACAGTAAAGAGGTTTACGGTTATTTTAAAGAGAAGGAGGCGGTTTAGATGACTCGTGTGTAATCGCACTGGTGCTGTACAGACATTTACAGCTTGCTTTAAATTTGACTCTTCAGTGTTATTACCTATCAGACATAAGACACTATATCCTCTGATTTAATACTCTTTAAGTTAAGACACTCAAGGGAATGAGATCAGTTTTTTATGGAATACCATCTGATAAATGCTGACTTTTATTTCCTAGTGTGCATAAAGCAAAAAAAAATTAAAATAAAATATGATAAAGGTACTGGACCTGGACTTCCCATTTCCCAGTTTAAAACAGTCTTTATCTTCAGAAAGTTATGAAGTGAACAAACATCCACCAGCAGACGCATGTGACACATTTGCAGAAAGATACTGCATGTGATGTGAACTTCTTAATTTTCTCGGACCTTGAAATATTTCTGAAAAGGCTTCAAGGCCTCTGAAACTCGGTGTGTGGCTTAATGGAACATCAGAGGTAAAATGATCATTATTTGTAAAATGTGAAGGATTCTCCTTGAACCCACAAAGAACATGAATGATCAGATAAAAAAAGGTTTCACAGGTTTTGATTAAAAAAAACAAATAACTTCAGAAATAATTTTGCTAAATTATTAGTTTTTACATGGTTGCTTCAACTATTCTTTATTTTTCTGCCCTGAAACTGTTTGTACAGAAAACCCAGCGGATTTAGAAAGATCAAACTTCACATAACAGCCACATAAACATTCTGTCACAGGTGGTGTTGTTATGTCTGAGTATAGAATTTTGTTTCATAGTCAAAGTTGGTTTATCATTTTCATTTCTAGTTTGTCTGTTGTCTTCTCTGTGCATCCAGTGACCAGGTCTGACACACTAGAGTAGTTTAACAGAGTCGGTGGAAGAGAGGTACTACACCCTGCTGAAGTGACAAAATGAAGAGTGTGACTGCCCAGTGGTCAACAGCTAATAGGATTGCCAACTATGGCTAAATTTGTTCACATCTGCTGTCAAATTATGTTATTACTTCAAGCCTAAAAGAAGAACCACTGGTTTTGGAAGCTGATTGTAAACAAAGCACTGGGTACATGATAAACTTCAGCGACTTCTCAAATTTTCTGAAAGCATGTTAAGCCTGATTTATGTCTGTACAGCAAACTGACGAAACATGACATAGACCTCCACGGAAATCAAATTTTGCATTTCGGAGAACCTCTCAGATGTAAAGATGGGCAGAGGTTTACCAATCTGTAACAAACAACCTGCATCATAAAATCATGTTAGAGTTTCAGGAAAATGTTACTCACTGTAAAAACTGTGAAGATTTAAAAAATCCCACCTTCTACAGTGTGTGATATCGTCAGATGATTCAGAGAATCAGGAGGAATCTTTGTACATGCAAGGGGACAAGGCTAAATGGTCAAAACTGAATGTTCATGATATTTGGGCCTTCAGATTGTGTCACATTAAAAACTGGCATGATTCTGTGCTGTAAATCACTCCCTGGGTTAAGGGACACTTCCAGAGACCACTGTCTGTGAACAGAGTTTACTGTCCAATCCACGCAAAGAAGAAGTCATATGTGAAAAGAATCCAGAAAAGCCACTTATCTTCTCTGGACCTAAGCCTGCATAAAACGGTCTAAGGCAAAATGGAAAATTGTTTTGTGGTCAGATGAATAAAAATTTTAAATTCTTTTTGGAAACCATGGTCGCTATGTCCTCCTACAGAGAAGGCAGTCCATCTAGCTTGTTATCAGCACTTAGCTCAAAAGCCTGCATCTCTGATGGTATAGGGTTACATTAGTGAGGTTTTACACCAGCATATGTCTGCATCCAGACAACATCTCTTTCAGGAAAGACCTAAATAATAATAGTACATTTTATTTATAGGCGTCTTTCAGGGCACTCAAGGTACCCATACATGAGATAAAATATAGAAAAAAAACACAATACAATTTCTTAAAAAGAACATACATAAACATAATACTAAAAATAGTAAAAAATAGTGCAAAATTGTGTTAATTTCCGTTCCAGAATTAAAGAGAATGTGGGATTTGAAGGACGTGACAATGTCAGAATGTCTTATATCCTGTGATAGGCCGTTCAAAATATGGGGCCTGAGCAGATGAAACCTCTCAACCCCATGGTGGACAAGCGGGCAGATGGGAGGGTGAGTTGGATGGAGGAGGAAGACCTGAGAGTATGACTAGGTATGTTAATGTGAGATAGACAGGGGTGAGGTTGTTAATGGTCTTATAGAGGAGTAGTAGAATTTTATAGATTATATAGAGTTTAATAGGGAGCCAGTGAAGTTTCTGCAGGACAGGGGCAATATGACTGAAGGAATGAATTCTGGTAACAATTCGGGCAGCAAAGTTTTGAACCAGTTGAAGTTTTTGAAGGGGCTTGTCAGGTCAGCCAAACAGAGAGAATTACAATAATCAAGATGGGAAACAGAGGAGTTGTCAACAGAAATAGAAAAGTTATTTATCTTGGAGAGAGTGGATTTAGTGTCAACAAGCAGGACCTCAGTTTTATCACTGTTAAGTTTGAGAAGGTTATGAGAGAACTAGGATCGGATTTCCCATGGGCAATCAAAAATGGAGGCAGGTGGTAGGGAGTGGGTGGGTTTAGTGTACAGATAGAGCTGGGTGTCTTCTGTGTAATAATGACAATTAATGCCATAGTTCCAGAAAACATTGCCAAGAAGGCGAATGTATACAACAGACAGGGGAGGTCCCAGCACTGAACCCTGGGGTACACCAGAGGAGAGAAAGAACAGTTAGGACGAAAATGATTTAAGTTGTATGAGCTGAGTGGGGCCAGAGAGATATGATTTAAAACAGTCCAGGGGCATGCTAGATTGTCCAATGGCAGGTAATCTGTCAACTGATATGGTATGGAAAACTGAATCAAAAGCTGCACTCAAGTCAAGGAGGATGAGTATGGAAAGAAGTCCTATCAGCAGCCATAAGAAGCTCATTGGTGACTCTGACAAGATCAGTTTTGGTACAGTAAAGTGGACAAAACCCAGATTGGAACTGTTCATACAGATTACTGAGAGAAAGGTAACCATGGACCTGAGATGCAACAGGTTTCTCCAAGGTTTCTAGAAATGAAGTGGAGATTGGAAATGGGATGAAGATTGTTGAAATTATTAGGGTCAGCATTAGGATTTTTGAATACTGGTTTTACTATAGCTGATTTAAGAAAAGCGGGAACAATACCAGTGGTGAGAGAGGAATGGACAATAACAGCTATTAGAGGGGTAAGAGAGTGACTGGAGGCTTTGAACAGAGAAGTGGGGAGAGGATTTAACAGGCAAGTAGATGACTTAGATTTGTGGATGAATTCAGACATAGCTGCAGAGGGAAGTTTGAAACAACAGAGTGGGTGGGAGAAAGGGATTTGGAACTCCTGGCAGGGTGAGGACGATGAGATATGAGGGGGTAATTGCTGATGAACACTCTCAATCTCTGTTTTAAAGAATGCTGCAATTGAATTGCAAAAGTTAGTTGAGTAAAGATAGGCAGGGAGATAGTCCAGTGGACGCAATGACTTGTTATCCAGGAAAAATAATGCTTGTAAATTACCATGACGAAGACTGATCAAATCTGCATAATAATTAGATTTTGCAGTGGAGAAAGTCCTTATAGACAAGAATATGATTCATGATGTCCTTGTGGGCAGTGAGACGAGTTTTCTTGTAGAGACATTCCATTTGATGACCTTTGGCTTTGAGCTGGCAAAGTTCAGACATAAACCAGGGTGCAGGTTAGGTAAAAGAGACAGTCCGTGTTTTAAAGAGGCTAGAGTGTCAGACTGATTGTGAAGGCTGTTGTTGGAATGGGAAAGCAGTCCATTCGGAGTGGATGACACTGATTTCCGGGAGATTTGTGATTCCAGTAACCAGTGCAGTAAAATCAGTGTTCTTGATATTATGAACAATTTTCTTTTGGATAGTGTGATATTTGTTGCGTGCTGCCAAGGAATCCTGGACCCAAGCGCAGAGTTGTCCAAAAACAGTTTATTTCAAAAAACTTCTTAAAAAGACTCAGTCCACATAAAAGGCAAAGTAACCAACACAATCTTTTCAAAGCAAAGTAACAAATGAACAAACATATGGCAGGGGCATGTACTCAAAGCTGAACTAGAAAAGACTTGTAATTATATGGGGAACACTAAACTTGTGACACTCGAATTAGACAAAATACTCAAAACTCGTTAAAATACATGCAACTCGAAACTAAACTAAATTAGAGACACTAAGACTCACGAACTCGAAAAAACGCGTGTGGCGGGGAGCAGAAGATCACCGGGAGCACTGGCGTGCAACTGAAGTCAGGTATTGGCGCCAATCAGGATTAATCCTCCGGCACAAGAGGACAAACAAGCGATGCTTAAAAAGCTGGCCAATTAAAAACCGAAACAAGGTGTAGGCGTGACGGGAGTCCAGTGCTCCCAAGGATCACCCCTCAGCACCCGTCCTGCAAGGACAAGGGGAAAAGGATCATAAGCAACACCAGCACAAGAAATTTCATACTAATTTCAAAATAACACCGGAGCTTAAAGAAACCAGCACATTCTGGTTTTTGTGGACACAGCCCCTCACATAAAAATGGAGCTCACAAAAACCAGAACCGTAACAATATTGACATTAAACAAAATAAGCTTGTGGTCAGAAACAGGGAGATCAGTTGCAGAACACTTGGATGGAGTAACACCAGTAAAGTAGATGAGGTCCAGGAGATGACCTCTGGAGTGAGTGGGAAAATCAATAAACTGTAGCTGTCAATGTGGGATAAAAAGGCTTTGGTGAAATAATTATGAATTTTGTTATTATGAGCATGGAAGACACCAAGTAGAATTATTGTTGGTGAGAGGGAGGAAATGTAAGTAATAAAAAAAAGAAAATTCATTGATGATGTTAGAATTGGGTTTAGGTGGATGATGAACCATAATAAAACTTCTAAAAACTCTCCTAAAACTCCAGTAATTGTTCTCAACACTTCCCAGATGTTTACAGACAGTTGTTAAAAGAAGAGGAAATTCTATGCTATAGTCCATATTACCTTGTTCCAACTTTTTTCAGATGTGTTGCTGGCACCAAAATCAAAATGAGCTCATATTTTGGATGTCTTGTCTCATTTTCAACATCTATACTGTTTATGTTTTATTCTGGGTAAAATCTGGGTTCACAAGATCTGTAGATCATTGAGTTTGGTTTTTAATATGCATTTTACACAGCAGCCAACTTTTTAGAAATTGGAGTTATAGCTATTATAAGCAGTACTGCATATTCTTTTCTACCAATATATCTTTTCATCTTCCAGTTTCATCTGGGGGCCTGGTGACGCTGATTAAACATGTGCTTCCCTTCTTTTTGGTCTCCTGCCTCTTCACCTCTTTACATCCTGTGCCCATCCATCACTCAGCCCTCGATCTCCGTGTCATCTCCGCTCACCTCTCTATTTATAAATACCTTTGTCATCCATCTTCCAGAGGAGTCATCTGAACCAGAGGAGAGGAGATATTAATATGGGAACATAGTCTCAGAATGGGATTACTTGTATGAAAGCTCTGTTTTTGTCAGCTGAAATTTTCACAGAGCCAAAAGAAGTACAATGAACTCCAAAAATCATCACAGCTAAGTATTAACAGAGGCACCACAGATGTCAAAGCTGCTGTTACACCCTTATAAAGCTGCTCTTCTGTGTAACTGACAGGTTAAGTCTGTATTTAATGAACCGTAACGGGAATAGTGGCCAGCATTCCTCTCTCGCTACATTATGAATGAGGCACAGCAAGCTAAGAGCACTTGTGATACAACAAACGTCCCATATAGCTTACACATGTTATAGTGTTCACAGCAAGGAGTTGTCACTCTTCGTGACAACGTGATGCGTTGCTCTGAGAAACAGACTCCAGGGAGGGTTTTCCTCTTCCTGCAAAACTCACGTTTACTGAGATCTACAAAGCATGACATTATAGTCCTTGAGGAAAACCTAATGGAGTTATTCTGAATATATCCTCCTGTGACAAAGTGTGTATGCATGAGTCTCTTGTGCATGTTTCAGGAGTCTCAATTATGTTTTTCCTTCAGCTTTAGTGCTGTGTATGGTGCAGCTTTAATTGTCCTGCATTATTTTTGTTTAAGATAGGTTGATAGTGACAGAGCTGAACAGCCAGTTATCCTTCATGTATTTAATCCAAATTGAAGCTCTAATATGTTGGCATCTGTGGAATGAAATGTTTAATTTTTTTTTTTTTCAAAATTTTCATGAACTCCAGAGGATGAATCTGAGTTTTCCTTTTAGCATCACCGTTAAAGTTTTCTATGTATTATTAGGGAAGTGTTGTAACTGCTACTGGACTGACTGGAGTGTAAAAGGATTCATCCTGGTAGAGATCCTGATGATGCCCTTCCTGCTGTACTGCCATGTGATTGGGATGTTTAAAGTTTGTAGCATTTGGGAATGCTAGACATCAGTAGTAGCTCAGTCCAGTCTGACTATCCCAGGTTCCGAAAAAAACAAAACACAAAAAACAAACAAAAAAAACATGGCAATTTGTCACAGGCATGATACAATACAAAGCATGACAAACATTACTGCAGAAACACAGGACCCATAGCAGTTTTTTGAAATTTTTTTTTCTTTTTACCTTTTTGATAGTGTCATGTTTATTATTATCACTAAATTCATCTTCAACATCATCACATTTACCCTGTGTTAAGTGTTAATTTACAAGTGTTCGCCTGCAGTTACCATCTTGTCCTTGTGAAATCTGGGGTTGCTGGAAGTTAGAGCAGGAGATGCTGACAGATACTCCACATAATAATGTCATATTAATTATCATGCAGTATTACTTGCCTTTCAAATGGGGAAAAATATTACTCATTTTGTCTTTTTTCTTTTTTTTAGTTTTTAAGGTATTACTCAATATCTTGCACTGACAGAGAAGCCAGATGTGAAGAACTAATATTCTTCAGGCTATGTCAAAATAAAACCAGCAAAGCAAAATCTGTGTCCAACATGTTTTTGTTTTTTTTTTTCAGTTAGAAGAGCGTTTATTGTAGCCAGGGCCATGGCCACACATCTGACTAGCAACAGATAAGAAGCACTTAAACTTTTATACATACACAGATGTTCCTGGAAACACTGATAAGCTACCGACTAACTCTGAATAAGACTTCCTTTAAAGATGGCACTTTAAAATACAGTTGTACAGTGAAATTACAGTCACGTATGTTAGTATTCAAAATTGATAAGAAAGACTGAACAGTACGGTCATATACCATACTGAGAGACAGAAACTTTTATAAGCATCCAACACCACACCAGGGTTTAAAATAGGGAATACACAAAACATAAAAATAAAACATTGCAGTTGGACAGGGATATCTTTATAATATAGAACAAGAATTCACAAATTTAACAGTGCAACAGGCTTTGGAGTGCTAATTAACAAGAAAAGGCTACAAGACCATTTTCATATTTCAGGGGAAAAAAAACAAAAACAAACTAAAACCATCCCCATTCATTTTGGCCAGTGATTTTACTGGTCTCATCATTTTTGCAGCTAAAAACGTAAACAGAAGGAACTTGAATTTAACAGAAACTGTAGCTGAGAAGACTGAGCCCCATGAAAGAGTTGTATTTGAGAAATAAAAAGTCTCATGAAGCTTAGTTTATTTTACATTTCCCCTCTTTGAAGGAATTGCACTTAACATGTCTTTTAAGTTACATTTTAACTGGCTGGTCAGTAGATTAAAATGGACCGTCTTCGGTCACAAGACCGGAGTGGCGGCGGTCATGCATCGGTCATGTTGTATGAGGTGACAAAGCCAATTTAGACCTGTGATGGCAAATATTTCCAGACCATTCCAGATGACCGTCGTGAAAGAACCTTCATGACGGTCATCTTTTGTCTGAGGCGGCAATGAACTGTGCAGGGTGTGACAGCCTTAACATTCCTAGAATCTCTTCCTGCGAGACTTCTCTTCAAAGCAAAGAAGACCTTTTCTTCAAAGAAGATGGACGAAAACATCTTATCAAATGGCTGCAACTACCACTGTTGCAAAAATAGTCAACAGAAGACGAAAGCAGTGGATGATCATTCAGAAAAACTCAAAAAAGTCTGTCCACACATCTTTCTTCCTGGTCATATGGTCTGGTCACATGACCATCTACTTCACATCCAGAGATGCCAGAGATGTGCAGATCTGGAAAAGAGTTAAAGTGAACTATTGACACATCTTAAAAACCATCTCATGAAAGCATAAAAAGTTTTTTTTTTTTTCAACATTTAACAGTTTTTTTTTTTTTAAATTCTAGGCATTTCCATTACGGCCTTTTTTGGTGATATTTAGGTTTTGTGTGGTTTTAGTGGTAACTGACTTACATCTGCTCCTCCATCCAACGCCGTGACATTCTTCATGTATGTAGAAAGAGAGCCGACATCTGTGTTCTCATACACAACATGTGTTTGAACTTTTTTTCCCTCCCACCTGTGCACACCCAGCTAAGTGAAGACATTAAAAAGGCGGTCTCATTTATTTAGCTTTTCAAACACCTTGAAAATACACTGTAACTACTCTTTGACACAGATGTGTGTGTTTTAAGTGGTCTCACGTTGGTTCAGTGGGGACATCTGATTAAAACGGCGATAAAGAACTTGTTCAAAACAATTTCCTCACAATAACAACTTGTGTAAGTGTGTGGGTCTGTGTCACCATGGCCCTGCAGCCCACTCCTGGTACCACTCCACTGTTGTTAAGTCTCTTCTATTCCTTGAGGTACCAATTAAACTACTAATCCTGCAACCCAGCCACCGTAGTGTGTGTTGGATGTATAAGAGCTCACACACAAACTGAAAAGTCCTCATGTCCACATACACACTCTTTGTCCTTTCCTCACTTCTCCCCCCTGCCCACCCCACGCCCCACCCTGTTTTCTTCCCTGCGTCTCCTCTCAGGAACATGGTTTTAGCACTTCCTCAAAGCCACCTAATGAGGAGGTAGCTGCTTTTCTGAGGATCCACAACCGCATGCACGCTCCATCCGATTTCATGCACGCGTGCACTCTGAGTAAAAGGCTACGATTTGCATCTAGGCCAAGGCTGCTCCATTGTCAGCGTAATCCCAGGAGTGTGGCGCTGCTTTTATTCCTCATATTCACAATAGGCATTATGCAGTAGCAATCATTCACTGTGGATCCAGAGTCAGTTGGGTGAAAGGGATATATCTGACGCTGAACACACTTAGAAAATAGACTCAATAGAATTAAACTGTAACCTTTTGCTGAAGGTAAAAAAGAAAAGAACTCTAAAGAAAAAAGTAGCAGCCACTTTTTTATTGTGTTGATTTTAAGTTGTCTTTAATAGGTTTATTCTTTGTTAAAGCAATAACCCTGTAAGATGTTAGTCTTACTGATATTTTGTTCAGCCTAATAGGCTTATTGAAAATTAAGCAATTATTATACACTACCATTATATCATTATGTCTCAAAGTCTTCATTAATATTATGAATAAAGTGAATCAGTTTCACATAATTAAAACATTTGAGTAAAAGGACACTGCACAACAGGCATACATCCCTGATGCTTAAATACAGAAGTTGCCTGCTGGTAGCTTCTCTCAGTCTTCCACTATGGACCGAATCTATTCAAGTTCATTTTTTAAAACAGTAGATTTCAGTTCTAAACTTTATCAATGGGATTTGGATCAGGATCCACTGCCGGCCACTTTAAAGCAACACATTTTATTCCCCCCAGCCATACTTTAGTACTGCTGGCTGCATCAGAAGCTGGATGGGGACCAAAGTGTAGGAAAACAGAAGGGAGGTGGATCAAAATGTGACACAGCCTTTAATAAAACCAACAAAAGCACACCTGGAGCGCTGCAGGGCAGAATATCCAAAAGCAGAGTCCAAAACCGATTGTGACAGTATAGTCTTGGGCACTTTGTAATGCTGCCATTCCTTCTCATAACGCTCAACAAATAAAAATGCTCTGTCCTCAGTCATGTCTTTGTGATATGAAGTAGAAATCTTTAGACAAGTAAACACAATGCTTGTTGCATGTGTTTTGGCCCAAGTGCTTCTATAACTGGAAATTATCTGTCCATCTTTGTTTCTTATCAATATTTTACTCCACAGTTCCACTGGTGGCAAAGGCATCAAAGAAACTCCACAGGAGGATCCAACCTCCGCCACGTTAAACTCGAGGAGAGCTTTTCTTTTTTTTTCTTATGGAGTTTCTTTTGTCACCTATAAACAAACTGACGCAGCCTTGGTGGGGTTTCTGTGCTACATCATCCCAGAGACAATGTGGGACATTTTTTTTCCCCCCAAACATGCTGTTTTGTGCACCAGAAGTGACACGAGGGAGGGAAGCTTAGAGACCAAAACCTTGCATACATTGTGTATATTTAGCAAAACATGCCACGGAATATTTCAAAGACTTTATGAACCTGTCAACTTAAAAAAAAAAGAAAAGAAAAATATCATATGTCTAATTTAAGGACTTTAATGTGAGCAGAGGTACCAAAACTACTCATATTCAAAGCACAAGTAGAAGTACTGATACTTGTGAAAAACGACAGGTAAAAGTGCAAGTACTGATTCACCTTCTTTACGCAAGTGAAAGTAAGGAAATATGGTGTCTTAATGTACTTCAGTAAAATTTAAAGAGTAAAAATTATTTTTTGCTGTCAATGACAAACACATCTTTTGATTACTCGGCAAAACTAAAAATATCAGACACAAAAAACAAGAAATTCTTTTTTTTATTAGCCTGCACAGCACTAGTACAGGAAACAAAATCAGTAGAAGATTCAGTTTGCTGCAAGTTAAAAACAATCGAGACTGAACTGACCACAGGTCCCATAGGACTGCTAAAGTTGTAAAACAACTTCCATAAAATGATAAATAAGCTAATAAGAACAACTGAAAATACACCTAAACATTGGTGGGGTTTTTTTCCAATTAGATGGCAAAATCTTGTACACCATAAGTATATGGGTTTTAGGTTTACACAAGACACACTGCCTTCACCTTGAATTATTCTTGGAGTTACAACATCAAACAACATCTTTTCAATATGGCAATGGATGGGGAATATCTTGCTTTTCTGAATCTGTGGAAAAAGTAACTAGCCAGTTTTGATAATGTAAGGTGTAGAAAGTATGGATTTTTTGTGTTTAAATTTAAGGATTAAAAGTAAAAACTCTCCAGAAAAATAAATACTCAAGTAAAGTCCAGATATCTGAAAAATCTACTTAAATAAAGTGACAAAGTATTTGTACTTTGTTACTTCCGATCTCTGTATAGGAGGATACAGATTTTAAATTGTATCACTGGTTTAAGACAATAAAAGAGGCAACAGACAGATATGATTTCTCCTCACATTCCTCATTGGACTTCCTGCTCCAGTATTTTGGATTAGCTGAAGGATTTTCAGGATACTAAGGAAGAATCAGAGTAGTTCAATCCAGAAATAACAAATGCATGGAGACATTTTTCTGCATCACTCTGAGACAAATATTACATATTTTCAAAATATTTTAATTCAAACAAACGCTCATATTCTGGTTTACTGATTTAATTCATTTGGTTTTCATGGAGGCCCTGATTAGGAAGAAACAGATATCAATAATGGATGGATGGTTCCAGGGAGGTGGCGATGAAAATGTAAAATTAAGTACTTTTAATGAGATGTATTTATATCAAGATCCAGATTTATCGTGGAAGTAAAACATGTAGCATAACTCTGAGCATGGGCGCTTAATAACAGTCTCAGTCCAGGTATAGTCCAGGATAAAAGATCAGTTTTGTGCTCTGAAAGGATGAAATTGAAATAAAATCACACAAAGCACTGTATACAGTCTAGACAATGGATTTATGAAACAATTTGAAAGGACATATAATAAAAATCATAAAAACCAAAAGTTCTAGGAAAATTTTCAGCCGTAGTCATAGTGTAACAATGAGAACATGGGTTTTTTTTCTCATTGTTTTTCGCGGAAGTGTGTTCAAAGCTTAAACAAGAGCAAGGTAAAGTGGTGGCTTGGTTACGGGGCTTCAAGCATGAGCAGGACCCTGCTGAGTTCTAAAACAGCTGCTATCGCTGAAGTCCCTCGTACAAGGTCGGGTTTCTTTGACTCTGTCTTCTCTTTTCAGAGTTTTCCCATTTGCCTTTATATTTTTCTATTCTCTGCAGATTTAGATAAGGCCATTCATGATTTCGCTGCATCCTGCCGCAGTGTTTTCCATTTCAATTCCTGCCTCCGTTTAAAGTTTCTTTCAGCTTCACAGCTCATGAGGGACGAAGCCGTTTGGGTTGAAACCGCCCCCAGTCAGACAGCGAGGCCTTAATATTCAGCATCTCCCGCTGGTTATCACGTTGATTTAGAAGCGGTTACAATGTCAGTTTTACTCGCATTTTCATATCGACAAAGCTGCTAAATATAAAAATGTGATTTCCCAAAAATGCTGCATGGATTACAATTGTATTAGAGAAGACCTTTAAAGCTTAAACCTTCATTGCTTCGGTACAGCTGTTGCAAAATATAGATCAAGACTTGCAGCAGGGAAATAAATAGATTTCTTTTTTCTTCTAAATGAGGTGAAGGCAGCCTTCTCGAAGCCCCTGATACACTGATGAAGGCCGCCGAAGTGTGCCGCTCGTAAAATGAAAGCTTTGTAGAAATCTTCCCCACGAATAGCTGAATTCTTTTCATTCTTCTGCTTCTTTCTGTTCGCGCAACACGCGGCAACTTGAAGGCTGTGAAAGGCTTTATTTTGCCTTTTATACCTTTTAATACACAAACCTTGAACTGAATAATCGTGCGGCTTTCTAGGGGGGAGGGAGGGAGTTCTGCAGGATGTAATAAAAGAAAAGGGAAGAAATAAGCTCACATAAACAACGACTTAGACAAAAACTTTTCTTTTTTTATTATTTCTGTGGTATGTTATTTCCTGCACTGATATATTGATGACTGGGAAGCTTCTTGAACTTCACTGTAAACACTTAACTCTTGTGAGTCTTTGTAAATGCTTTATTTTCTGGAGTTTTACCAGTATTTATTTATTTTTTTTGTTTAGTTGTAAATCATCTTGAAAAGGTGGGCATTGCTTGTAAATATCTGGAGGCGCTTGGAGAGAGGAGGAATAAAACCCCACAGGAGCCAGACACCTTGCATGTGTGTGAATGAGTGGGAGGGCAGCAGAAAATCTGATGATAAGAGCGAAGGTGTTAAAGGTGGCCCAGCTTCAATACTTTGGTCCCAACAGTTCAGATCAGCAGCTGAAGGTGAAGAAGAGAGTTCAGGCGGAGTTAAGTGAGAGAAGAAGAAAGGCAAGAGAAATTCGCCGCTGAGAATGCTACGCCTGGTGGAGACGGCGCTACTGGTGAAAAGAAAATTAAGTTGGAGTTAAAGATGCCGCGATCTGTGCTGGGGTTATCAAGGGTGGAGAGGGTTGGTGGTGAGAAAATGATCGGGCTGGCTCAAGCTAGTTTGGACATGCAAACAGGTGAGGAGCTGCTGCGTAAAAGGAAGTGAGCGAGGCCAAACGGCATTGCTGAACACTATTGATCACTAATGTGTAACATTTAAAGTGTGTTAAAGTGTGTGAGGTGACTATCCAATCTAAAACTGTGACATAACACAATCCTGTCACTTAGTTTTCAGCAAACTGAGTCTGCTCAGATTTGCAGAGTTCTGTAACGTCAAAGATCCAGATCAGAGCAGAATTTTCCAGACGACTGTCGTGGGTTGTGCAGAGCTGCGACACCAGCTTCAACAAACTTCAACAGGCTTTGCAGGAGAGAGGGATGGAGACGAGTCACGTAGCTTAAATATTCCTAAAGCCTGTGGTGTTTCAGCACAGAGCCTCCCGATCTTACATTGTTACAGAATCAGAACAAGTGTTAGGTTTGTGGTCTTCTAGTGTGTGTTCAGAGGATTATAGACTGAGGCTGTCCTTATGTCTGTGGCTGTCATGTTAATGACATTAGTTAAGGTCTGAAAAGTATTTAGTGTGTAGCCATCCTATCGACAGCAGTTTTGAAATTTTTTAATGAATTGGGGTTTCATGTTTTATCATTTGCTGCAACATTAAATTAAATGGTTCCTTAGCTGACCTTTATTGTTTTTGATACTGTCCTATCTCCTCCGATATGCTTGGCTGCAGGCCTGTCTCATGTCCATCAAATATCACTGCAGCATCGTCACAGGACTGATGACAAAGGACACCTCGAGCATGTCTTCTTTGACAAAACCACAGCTTTTTGCCGTCTGGGAGGTTTATCAGTTCTTGAGCTCAAAGTCTTTTCTTGTCTGAACGGAGTATCAGCTCAAAAACTGAATCATGTCACTTTGGTTTTGGCCTGAAAATATGCGTTTACACTGAGCAATAAAGTTTTCAGGCTTTTGTTACATCAATGACCCACTTCAGAGTAGAATCCAGCATCTCCAGCTTCATCTCCACCCACAACTACAAATCTTACTGAGATTTCTGTACCTCAGAACTGGAACGTTGGAACGATTTTAAGTTTGTTTTTTTTTCTGTTATGAAATTCTCATCAGCACTTGTATTAACCGCCCAAGAAAGAAATGAACTAATAACGCACCACCTGTATTTTCTCCAGTGTTTGATCAGATTACAAATAGAATAACTATGACTGTCATTATTGACTGACATTTTGAATGTGCTCAACATCAGAAACTGCCAAAACTGGAAAATATACATCTGTAAAACATCTAATGAAGTCCAGGATTTATTCAGTACTTATTTAAAAAAAAAAAAAGAAATTAAAAAAGCAGTTCTTGAAAGCAAAGTAGAACTTCAAAAGATAGTCTTGGATAATCTTGTCGAAGTCAAAGTGAAGAATTCAAGTTATAACGTAGTTGTCATACAAGCTTATGTGGAGTGATATATGGATTTATTTAACTTTTTCTACAAAACATTTCAAAAAGTAAAACTCTTCTGACTCAAAGAAGCACTCATGCTCTCATTCCTCTTTGTCATCCTGAGGATCTATATTGGAGTTAACTTGTCTTTGAGGTGTCAGTTTGAGCTTATAAAGATGAGGTCTGAATTCAAACAAATGGGAGTTTTGAGTGTTCAGGTTTTTCATGAACCTGTGAACCTGTAAACAAAAGCAGAGCACTTCTTTTTTGTGTCTTTGTGTAACTTCCCCTCCATCCATCTTCTTGACCCGTTGTTCCATTTCTGGTTCACGGGGGTCTGCTGGAGCCCATCCCAGGCGAGAGGCAGGGGTACACCCTGGATAGGTCACCAGTCCATCGCAGGGCCACATTTAAAGACAAACAACCATTCACACACACACTCACTTTGTGTAACTTAAATTTAAAAAAAATATTTATTACTATTTTTTCAATTTGCACATAAACAAATTTGAATTTCTCAGGCAGGTTTAACTCACAGGACAACAAGTTTGATTTGTAACTTTGTAACTGTTAGGCTTATTTCTAGAGGGCTGTTTTTACAGTGAACCACTTACTGATTCTACTTTAAGTACAGAGTTTTCCCATTTTCTTTGGCCTCATGTTTAGGGTCAGAAACTTTTTAATCTCTCAAGCAGCTTTACTGCTACAGGGAGGTATTTATTAGAAGAGATCATCATGTTTTGTTTTCCAATGTCATTATTACTGGTGTAAAAACTCACTGTTTTACGTGTCAGACTGACCTTAAAAGTTCAAAAACTGTGCTTTGATTGAACCTCCTGAGATGAATGATGCTTTCGGAGTACAGACTATCTCACTGCAGTTAAACACTGTAGGTGATTGTTGTTCACGCGCTGTACCATACTGGGGTTTCCTGGAAAGGCAGAGTGGAGGTAAATATGCCACATATTCTCAGTAATTCACAAAATAAGCCACAGCACTGAAAATGAAAATCCTGAGGAAAAAAAAAAAGAAACAAAACTAAAGAAAAAACTAAACAGCACCAACACCAACAATGAAGTCAGCTCAGAGCTGGAGTTTGAAGGTTTCTGGCCGTCAGCAGCAGCAGAACAGACGTTCTCTCCGGAGGTTACGTTTCTGTGGAAGCAGCTGCTTGTCTGTCAGTGTCCTCTCTGTGTTTCTGCTGTCTCTGCACTGCCTGTGCCTGTGTGCAGAGAGCTGGACATCTACGTCTACACTGACCTGACCAGAGAAACACACACACACACACACACACACACACACACACACACACAGCTCTTCTGCATGTGATGTCCTCACTTCCTTGTGACTTCGCCATCCTCTGGGTTTCTCTTAGACACACATTCCTACATTTGTGTTTCCTGCACACACACACACATATGCTCAGGTACGCAGACGATAGCCTGATGCTGCCACTCCTCCTCCTTCCCCATCCCCATGCCCCCCTCCATCAGCTGCTCCTCTCACAGCAGCAGGTACACAGTTGCCTTCCTCTTGTAGCCATTCGTGCTGGACTTGGACCACTGGAGTGCTTAAGTCCTGGACACAGGCCAACACACACACACACATACACACACACACACAAGCACAAATGTGCAGAGTCACTGATGGAGGCCAGGTCTGCTGGATGCTGTTAATTTTATAAAGTCATACTCATGGGAGCTTAGGTATGTGCATCCTAACTGTGTGTGGTTTATCTCTGTGTGTGTGTGTGTGTGTATTTGTACCTGTGAGAGAAAAGAAGATTTTTTTAAATGTAAAAAGGTCCAGAACTTCTGCCTCTGACTTTCACTTTACCTGGATTTTGAAGCCACTCTTCATGTGACTAATACACCACATCAAAAACATCAGGCTGCAACAACAACGTTTCATGTCAGTATTTTGACTTATTTTTTTTTTTTTTTTAGAGTCTGTATTTAACAAAAGTCTTGGTGAACTGTGCTAACTTAATCAGAGCCATGCAGAACAGCTACATTATTGTCCTCATAAGCAAAATGACAAGTATATTACGAACTTAGCCTCTCTGAAGCCCCCAGCGTGCTCAGTGAGGAACAAGTTGCTATGTATTATAAGTATTTACATCTAAGAGCATAAATACGGGACAGTCGTTGAACAGACTCAGTTGTTGTGCACCGGTGGAGGGTTGTGAATGTCAATGCCCAAGCGTCTTTGGGCAGGACACAGAGCACTGAACATTGCCGCAGTGCTCCAGCCTCTACGGAAACACTTGGGAGTGTTCTAAAGGTAAAACCTACGCCAAACCAACATGTGGAACGCAACGATCATGTGATCAGAAACAACGAGGGGCGGTAACATTGCTGGTGTGTCGCTGCTAATAATTAAAACATACTTTTGTGTCACCAGTGTGGAATATTTCTGTGGCAGATTCTGAATGGAGCCATCTCCCTCTGCCTCGCTTCTTCGTTCTTGTTAAAGCTCCACAGAGACAGTTTATCCAGCACATTTGGGACAAGAGGAAGAATTAGCAGCCAATTACTCGCAGATGGACTCAGATGTAGATGTGAAGCTTTAAGGTCAAAGGAAATGTAAAAAAAAAAAAGTCCTTTTTGCGTCTTCAACATTTGTTTTCTTTTATCCTGTGTTTACTAAATTAATAGACGTTTCAAACTATGGGTGCAAAAATAGCCTTGATTGAAGAAACACTCTTTACCACTCTTTTCTGAAATGATAGAGGTATTTTCATGTTTCAGTGTGACTGGAGGTCAAACTTTGTTTTCGAAACAGCAAAGATCAGCAGATGGTCTCTTGGCAAACAAAAACAGGAGTCAAGGGAGCAGGCAAACAGATTGAGTTTGATTCAGTGTGTGGAAGGACTAATACTTCACTGTCACTGCATCTTCATCTGCTGTTTTCACAGCTGCTTGTTTGGATCTGTTTTAGTTTAACCACTGAAGCACACAGCAGTCACGAAAATCCCAAAGAACTAGTTAAATGTGGTATTTAGAGGCATCGTCGCTTTACAAGTAGAGTGTTAGAATATTGCATCAGATTAAGTTCAAATGGATATTTTAACACACACATACACACAAAACTCCCAAAACTCTGCTTTAACTTTTACTATGATGAGTAGCTATGACAACAGTAAGCTATTTACATGAGGGAGCTGCTGCTTGAGCTTCCAAAAAGGGAAAAAAAAAACAATTAATAATCAAAAAAGGGACTCAAATGCAGACAAGTTCAAGTGGAGAGAGATTAAGAGCAGGAAAAAAAGGGAACACAAAAACAAGAGGTTTTAACACTGTTATTTGAGATGTAGAATGAACATGTTCATCTCTATTTCGACTTTGGACAAAACAGACAAATTCAATTCAGTTCAATTAATTTCACTTCACTTCAATCAGTTCAATTCAATTCAATTCAATTCAATTCAATTCAATTCAATTCAATTCAACTCAATTCAATTCAAAAATATTTTATTTTTCCCTGGAGGGAAATTAATTAAAATAATGCACCCTAAACAGACTGGCAGTGAAATAAAGGACTTTGAACAGACTGACAGGAGTGAAGCAAGAGTCTTTTCAGGTGTGGTCTTAGGTTTTAGGTGTGGTCCTGGATGAGTTTCTGTGCCTGATGCATTTCTGCATCCTTGATGATGAACTGTTGGCCGCAGGGCTACACATGATGCCATTAGTACAGTTGTTGCCAGGTAACAAACCCAACACCCTAATGAATTCATGACGATCTTCAATTTGCGTTTGATTTCAGATCAGATCCATCCGTCCGTCCATCCATCCATCCATCCATCCATCCATCCATCCATCCATCCATCCATCCATCCATCCATCCA
>JAOWBL010005120.1:0-10493 GCA_028564865.1 Zenarchopterus dispar | reverse complement strand
CACACACACACACACACACACACACACACACACACACACACACACACACACACACACACACACATATATATATATGTTAGCCTTGATGAAACAAGTAAGTCAAAGTCATTGCTAAAGATCAGATTTTCATTTACACTATAAGAATGCTGTACTCAGTGAACCCCTAAAATAAAATTTAATTTTAAAAATGTTGAGGGAACGGACTGAACTGCTGTATATTGGTGGTCTTGACACACTGGAGTTGATTCCTCTCAAATGACAAGTATTTTTTAGTTTGTTTTTTAGTTTGTTTCCCATTTAAAATCACTGAATACAAATAAAAAAGTATGTAGTCTAGGGATGGGATGTTTGTTGCTCTTGACTTCAAGGACATGCCACTTGACCTCATAGGTCCCTAATTTTTCCAGAAAAAGTTTCTGTTGTTTATTTATACCTATATAAATACTGAAATTTTATGTTTTTAAAATGTGAGGACAAGCACTTTCTCCCTGATAATCTGCACAGGCTTGACAAAGATGGTTTAACATAATAACTGTGTTACTGGGCGCAGAAAGACTGCAGTAAACCACTATGTTCAAATTTCATCTGGTTTTCTTAAAAATCTCCAAAACACATATTGATCTACTTTGTGCAGGGTTGACATCAGGTATTTTATAAGCTATAAGTTGACATTGTAATGCATCATAAGTTATCCACCACAACGTGACCCGACAGCATTCACTCATGGCTTCAGATATGTTAGTTATTCAATAGAAAATGACGTAGAAACATGCAGTGACACATTTTTGTCTGTGCTACCTTTGATGTCAGACATGAGTGATGACACCTTTGAACAGCCCATCACAGGAATGGCGTCAAACAGAAACCATCAGAGCTGCTCTGATTACTGTTGGAGAGCAAACATTTGTTTGGCTGCTCTGTACAAGCACAGATAGTCTTCAGCAGATTTGACAGGGCTCTTTAAATTGTGTCCATGACGCCTGTTCCGTGGTGTCAGAATCATTATGAAGGAGACTGGGTGTGATGATAATGTATTGATCACATTGTGATGGATGGCCACGACGGAAATATAAGTGAAGTTCTTGGTCGAGTTGAAGAGCAGTCCGGATCTGACCATCTAGACGTAGAGACACCATGCTTTCTGTAGCTCTATTTTGTCTCGTGGCTGTGATTTGTTCTGCAACATGGGCACATACTTTGCCCCTATACCCTGAGTCCAACCAGGAGCCACAAGCAGGTAAGACTGTGAAGTTGTTTTCTCTCTTTACATCCAGCAACTTCAATTCTATTCAAAATTTTGTATTGGTTTTATAAATTTTACACCATTTATTGCATGTTTTGATTTTCAACACAATAGCTCATCATTTTTCTTGATATAATTGCTCATAAATTCCAAAAAATAAAACAGGAAAATATTTTACTTCAACAGATTTCATTCAGAAGCTAATGTCAGAAGTGGAGGATGGAGTCACGGTTGCCGAGGGAGAGAAGAGAGAGGTGAATAATTTGTATCCGCTACTGATGCAGGAGAATGGAGGAAGAGACTCTTGGAAGATAGGTAAAAACTAAACAAATCACTACACAAGCTTATAAATATAAATGAGTCAGATAAAATGGTAGAAGTAACAATTTTGCAATTTTTATCTTCAGGAGAAAAAGACTCGGTACAACAGGATAAATTTGCAAACATGGTAAGACCATAAATCATCTCTGCACTTCTTCATGGAAGAAATTAAGCAGCGCTATGTAATTAGTATAAATTTTCTAAACTTTATCCCTTCATCCCTCTATTTACTGCACTGGCCTCATACTGGCTGAGGTCACTGGGGCTTATTCCAGTTTACACTTGGCCTACTTAGTAGCAATAATAATACTGATAATAAAAAATAATCTCAGAAATAACTGGGACACCAAAGTGTCATGTCATTGAAAGACCAATTTTAGAAAGTGTATATTGTGGTAGCAAGATGGCTTTCAACAGACAACCTTTTTAGAAGGTGAAACATAAGCATCTTTAAAAAAAAAAAAAAAAAAAAAGATGGGAAGGCTGCAAAATTTGAAATAACTGGGACACCAAAGTGTCATGTCATTGAAAGACCAATTTTAGAGAGTGTATAAAGGATATTATTGTGGTAATAAGATGGCTTTCAACAGACAACCTTTTTAGAAGGTGAAACATAAGCATCTTTTAAAAAAAAAAAAAAAAAAAGATGGGAAAGCTGCAAAATTTGATTGCAGAATCTGTGGTGAGATAGGCTCCAGAAGATCCCTGTGACCCTAAATAGGAATAAGCAGATATAAAAACAACTAATGGATGGGCACATATATAACAGATAGATGGAATCTTGGGTTTCATTTGTTTTTAATCCCAGAAGCTCATAAATTTTTGTGGACTTTAAAAAATAAAACTGAAACATTTCCTGAAGGCAAATGCAGAAGTCTGAACTGATATTGTACCTACTGCTGTCTCTCCAGATTGTTCCAAATTTACCTGTATTTTACCACAGTTGGGTGAAATTTACATGTGTTTGTCGTGCTTCAAGGTTGACGACCTCAAAGATGCTGTCCTGAAGCTGGCAGCGGCCGACAAGCTTCGCTCTCAGGGTTTTCTCAGATCAGGGCAGAGTTTACCGAAAACAAACAAGAGAGGTGATTATTCTACTCTTATCTTATCAAGCAACCATCACACCTTTAAACAAATGCAGATGCAGAGCTCTGATCTAAGAGATGAAAAAGGACATCATTTGCATTGTTTCAGGAGAACAGTGGATTTCCTGTTACATTTCTATTTATAACATCATAAAGCCTTCCTAAATATTTGTACTGAAACAACTGCTTATAAATGCTGAAGAGGTTAATAACTTATAGTTAAATTAAAATTAAATTAAAATGGCACTTAAGATGTGTAAGTTACAAATGATTTGGTAACTACAGCCTCCTGCTGTTTCTAGTCACTAATGTCTCTAACGGAGTCAAGTATTTTAAAGATAAAGCACAATCAGGCTCTTCTTTTAATCCATAAGGCCTCATCTAAAATGTATGTTTTTCCATGTTAGACCCTGAGTAAATATATTTTTTTCCACATAGAGATTCAAAAAAAGCTTAATCTGAAATGGATCAATAGCTAAAAGAAATTCACAGTAAAGCATGTTTTTCTGTTATGTTTCTGGTGACAGCCTGTTTCTGGAAGTACTGTGTGACCAACTAGGATGCAGCAGCAGATCGTTCGCTGTGGTTCGAGCGAGGCCCTGTTGGAGACATTTTCCCTCACCATCATCATTTTTGTTTCCCATCAAACGGCATGCTTATCGTATGTACTGGATCAAAGGAAAATATATTTTTGAAACTGTAAAACTGTCTTTTTTTGTGGATGAAAATAAACTTGAATATCAGAAACGCCATATATGAACTGAATTATAATCATTTACATCCATACACAAACACAACAGGAATGAATATTATGAAAAATTTGTGCGATCATTTTTATTAGTGTGTTTATGAGACAAAGTCACCAAATCAAACTCTACTTGCACAAAGAAAGACAAAGGAATGATTTACATTAAATGCATAAAAACAATCAGTTTCTGTAGCTGCTCTTCAAAATAATACAATCACTAATATTTCATCTTGGTGTATGATTGTAAAAAGTTTGGAAAAATATTTCTATTTACACTTTACACAAACGTTCTGCTAAGTCAAAGTCAACAGTTAATTGCATATTTGGTCTTTTTTTTAACCTCTTAGTGACTATAGATAATCAGTCAATGCAGACAACCAATAAAACATGTTAGGAAGGCATGTCATCAGCTCGAGGCTTTGCAAGGTGTTTTATCCCCACAGTTCATTTTCATGGTAGTAGTGCTGTCCACAGATCATCACATCTGCCCTCATGGGCATGTTTGAACAAACCAGAACAGTAACAAGATAAATGAAAGCTTTATTTCCTCCTGCTGGCCACGCTGAAGTAAGCCTTCTCGATCTCGATGTCGGCTGGACACGTCTGTTTGAATTCGTCTCTCTCGTAGGCATGTTCAAGGTATCTCCAGACACCAGTGAAGTGGGTGGGAATGTCAAAGTCGCAGTACTTCTTGGCAGCAACCTGCAGTGCATGGAAAGAGAAATAAAACTTTGGTATTGTGAGAGTTGCAGATTAAAACAGATACTTAAAAAACAGAACAAAAAGAAGGATTTGTATAAAGGTTTTCTGTGTAACATTATGTATTATGCAAACATATTACACTTGGTTATTTATTTACTGATAAATGCATAGACATACAAACATGAACTTTCTTTCTTTCTTTCTTTCTTTTTTTTTTGTTCAGTTCAACATTTATTGCAACAGCTAATCAGAACCTCACATCATTCTGGGGAACTTTTAGACCGTTTCCAAAGCTTTAACCCTGGAATGTGGGGGATTTTTCTTTTCTTTTTTCCCCCACATGCATTGCTCACTTCATCTTGCACAACATATCTCTTGGATTACATTCAGGAAAACTTGTGGGTGATTGCTCTGCTGCATGACTCGCTTTCTGTTTCGTTTCATGTCATGGACATGGACTTGATAGTTTTCTCAAGAATTTATGGGTAAAGCAGTCTCGAACCTGATGTTTGAGTTGATGTTTGGTGGTTGACCACCTCTGTGAAGGGTAATAAAGGCTTTTCTCTACTTATACTCAGTCTGAGACTCTTTAGACTTGCTTATAAAACAATATCTACCCTATAGAGCATAGATAACTGTTTTTAATATAAATTGATAACATGACTGTCTCACCCTGATTACATGCAGCTTGGGTAGCAGGTTGCAGTCAGCTAAGGTGAGACGCTCGCCGTCCAGGAACTTCCTTTTGGAGACGGTGATGGTTTCTGTCGAATTGTGGTCGATCTCCTCAGGAAGCGGGGAGTTCAGGTAGTCATCCAGTCGCTTGAATTCCCGCAGCAGATTTTTCTCTTGAACTAGTGACACAAGAAGACGTGTTCAGTTTTATGTCTGTACTTGCCTGTGGTGTGATTTTACTGCTTGGACTTCGTATCAGTGCTTTCCATCAAACCGTATTGAGATGTTTTCACATTTCACATGAAACTTAAACTTACAGGCATTGTTTGGACTGTTCTTGATATAGGCGGAGAACTTTGCAAAAATGTCAGCACCCACGTCAAAAGACTCTTTGTTTAGTGGGCTGAGATGAGGATACCTGCAAGAGGGAGAAGAAAGTAAACACACTCTATTCATAGAAAATAAACCATCGTCAACCCACTTATATTGATCAAACACAACCATACCTGGGCGGGGCTAGTGATTGTTCAAGAAACTCCTCGATTTTGATGAAGTCTGTCTTGAGAGTGCCATTATAGAGGAGAAAAGGAGGATTTGTACCAGGGGCCAAGTCCTTGAGCTCGGCTGGTTTCCTGGGGAGATCACAGAAAGATGGATAGGAAGTGAAAACTTTTATGAAGCATGTCGACAGCGAGAATGAATTGGTTACTGAGACTGTCAAATTCTGATGTGGCACTATGGATTAATGATCTCAACCCCTGCTGCTGGAGCACACAGCTCTGGGAGTGGTTGCCTGTTTAAAAGCCCCGTTTGTGTGCGTTATGAATCACTCATTTATCAGGATCCTTTCAAAGTTTCCTGATCATATTTGCTTGCCGGTAATGACCCTGAGAAATTTACACAATAAAGCCTTAATTAAAGAAGGTGTTTGTTTGAAAGTGACAAAAAGCTCTTTGTACACATTGATTTAACAGGCTCCTCCCACTCAGTTCTGCGAGACGGACAGCAACACACCTATTGGTTTAGATTTCTGAAAAACACTTCTCAATTTCTCACTAGTTTGCCTCTTAATAGAGATCTGTGTGAAAGTCCCCGGCACCAGATGCTCAGGAAATGTTTTTTTTCCAGCAGAGGGGTGCTTACTTCCTCATATCAACGGTGGTCACTGTAAACTTGACTCCTTTCAGCCACAGCACCATGAACAGCCTCTGGCAGAAGGGACAGTTCCCCACATTTTCACCATCATGTCCAGCCTGGAAAGTGAAAGACAATTAGATCAGATCAGCAGTTTCATTTACACATGACTCAGTAATGTTGCTCTTTATATCTCATGGAGGTAAATCTATCCCATCTTGCCTACTGATTGAAGCAGTTAAAGATGTTTAAAAGCCAATTTCCCCTCCTTGGAAAGGAAACATAGTCATTGTGTTGTAGCAGAAAACAGATCTGTACGTCCTTTCACTGCCTCATGATGTCACATGTTACTTTGTTAACGTTTAAAGGGATCTTTTGATGCTTTTGAAAAGGGTCTACCTTTTATTTCTCCATAACTTAGGTTAGGATTGAGACAGCTGGTTAAGTTTATCAGCTTAGCATACAAAGAAGGCGAAACAGTGATCCTATTTTTGTCAAATAGTGATAAAATCTACCTACCAGCATACTGAGTTACATATTTTTGTTTAATCTGGACAAAAGGAAAAAACAACCAAACAACCCCCAACCTACTCTTTCAAGTGCCTGGAGGTTTAGTTTTTTAGTCATAAAGGGACACAGTGTGCTGTCCAGTACTACACACCACACTGTTTTCTGTTCATTTGACTTTGTTTTACGTAGAAGAACAGACTGTGTAAAAACACTCATGTCATCAGCTAAAACGTGTGCACAGGATCTGTTTTCAAAGATAAAAATTCAGATGTGTACGTCTGGGAAGATTTTGTTCATAATGATTTTTCGATGACTGCGTCTGAATGCGTGTGTTAAGTAAAGTGGGTGTGCCTGGCTCAGGCTGGAGGCCAGTTACTCTCCATGCTTTCCACTCCTGCTGGGTGTGCAGTGATAAGACTGACTCCCAGTGTGTGGCCAGAAGTCACTGATAACGGCCTGCTGTAACCCCAAGTGAGGGTACAAACACCTCAACATCTGCAGCTCATGGTATCTGGAGACAGCACCAATCAAAAGGAGGACAGAGAGTTGTCCTCTGATTGATGGTGGTCATATGTGACAGTTTTCTGCACTATTTGACATTACTGAGGACTAAAAGTTAGCAGCAAAACAGGTCATAACTTGTCTTTTGCCTCAGAAGGAAAGAGTGTGAACACAGAACTATCATGTGGGATCAAAATTCATACACTGTACAGTCTTTTACGATGACACAGAGTGTGAGTAAAAAGAAGAGGAAATGACTGACCTTAATGAACAATTCAATGGTTGGCTCCCTTTCTGAGTTCTGCCGAAGAGCCATTTGTCAAAAAAAGTTTTATTTAAGTCCAAAACACGTGCTCCAGCCAAAAAATTCTCCCTCAGCAGATGGTTTTATGGTCTCCAGAAATCCAAAAAACAGGATAGAGGAAGCTGATAAAAGTACCCTTGAACAACTCCTGCTCTGGTTTCCAGTACGTTTTTGTGGTGTTGGGTGTCGGGAGAAAGAATAACACCTCACGCCTGCCTGACCTCGTCTCTGGGTTTCTTAGAAGCTATCACTCTGAGCATACTTTAAAAGCCGAGGGGAGGGATGGTCCAGAAAAATAGGCGGGGTGCACTCTCTCCCGTCTTATATACCCAGAGCAGAACTCGATGAGGAGAGGGCTTAAAATAGATTCTTTTGCATGTTACAATACACAGGAAATGACAGCAATGGATGAGTCAAAAACACACAATTCATACAATTCATCTGAGTCTCTCACATTCAAACACTGGAAGCACCCTCAGTTAGGTGGGGAGCTCTTGGCAACAAACATTTTAGTTTGTGACAGAACAGTTGCTTTGGTTTGAAGATTATAAGAAATACCTGAACTGATCTATCTTGGTAGTTTTTTAAAAAAAAAAAAAATTTCTATGTTACTTATTTACATGTTTTTCCATTATTATATTATTGTACATCTAGACAACCTATATTATTGAAAATGAAGCACCTTTATAGTCCCATAAAGAAATGAAGTTGTTGCAGTCTATTATTGACCAAAAATGAAAGATAAAAACAAAAACAACAAAGTAAGAGGCAGGTGTATGTAATCTTAAAACATTTCCCCTCTGGTCCATCTAGTCATTTTAAGACATTATTCACATGGGGAGGAAGGAATTCTGGCATATTCTTGTTGGAGTAGAGATTGAAGAAACCTCCAAATAAAGGTGCTCTGTTGTGTTAATAAAAGGGTGTGCAGTATTGTACACTTTGTTTAACTCCTTGTCCTACTTTCACAATCAGCTCCAGTGGCTACTTCACAACACAAAACCAGCCTCATACATGTCTGAATATATTTCTTATACAATGTATTAAACTATAAAGGACAACAAAAAGATAGGATCTGTTTTCTACTTTATTAGTAACTAAACAACTATTCAGACGTTTAAATCTACAGTTTTAAAGAAGTCACATTACACATTTTGCATTTTAAAGCTTGAGTCCACAGCAGAGTAGGATGATGAACTGCAAGAAGTGGTTCATTTGTAGTATCAATCTATCTTCCGTTACTTATATCAGTATATAAAACATTAATATAATAATATTACCTGCCTGGTGGCGAGTTTTGGATCCCTCACCCAAGAAATGTTCAGCTGTCAGAAGTCTCAGCGACACTAAAGAAGTGATAGATTATCATCCTTCCACAATATGTTCCTTGCTTGGTTTGATGATGGTGGTAGAAAGACCACTTTAATCAGGATGAAGCAGAAATAAACTTTCAAAGGATAATTAGCTATCACTCAGAATAACTTAGCACAGATCTGCATAAACTCCTCCCTCTAAGGGTACACATGAACGTAAAGAAGGAAAGCAAAAATGGGCTTGCAGAGTCTCTCATTGTGGGAGACAAGGAATTTAATTTCACAGCTGTTTCAAGTAACATAACAATGCTGCATTGTTCTGTTTAAGTTTACTGTATATGCAATCTATGAAGCATGTTTTTGTTTAGATTTCTTTTAAAGGGAATAACAGGCCTCCTATAATTATTGGGTGTGTATATGTGTATATAGCTGACCCCCCCCCACCCCCCCGTCCCCTCCCCACCCCTGTACTAACAGTAGGGTTTTTCTCTATTCAAAATCAAACTATTTTATATATTGGAGGGGTTTGAGTAGTTGCCTCATGCTGGCGGGGATCCCCTCATCGTTGTGGGCTTAAAAAATGTTTTACGTTTAAGGGCAGCTTTGTATGCTGGCTTGCTGAGAATAAGCTTTTGCTGTTTAGACTCTATGGCTTCACAAATGGTTTCTTAAATGTCAGTCAGTGAAAGTTAAGAAAGATCGCTGTGGATAAAATGGAAAAATCATAATAAGTGGAGACTGAGGGGCCAGCTGTAGTGATTCTTGTAAAGTGATTTCACTTACCGTAAATAGGGGAAGGGAAAATTTACAACAAAATCCCCAAGCTGTGGTGTCGACTTCCCCAAAGCAATGGGCCAACAACACAGGCAGGATTATGAAATGCATCACAAGGAATTTAAAGAGAAAACGCACTTTGGGATACTGTGCTGAGTGCCATTTATTTGTCTCATTTATCTAAGAAATAGGACGTGAGGAATTTAAATTTCTGTGGGAGGATAACAAAAACAAACCCATCACAATGAAGTTACCAATAAATCCGGGAAAAGTGATGAAAAATATTCAACCATCTTTAGAAAAGGAACCAAGGCAGAGAAAGCTGAATAAAAGAAACCCTCCTTTTTTGAGTATGTACAGAGTCAGGGAGATTATGACATGATATTTTCACGTTTTCCAACTATCTGGAACAGGTCCTGTTGCTACATGGTGGTACACTCCTCTTCCAAGGTATCCAAGGGAGATACACAATGATTAATCATTTTACTCTGACTCCCTGTGGGAAGAGAATGGAATTTTACAGCAATTTTACAGGGGAGTGTTATTTCCACTTTCCACTTAATTAAAACGTGGGCTTCTCTTTTTAAACTATCAGCTGAAAAAAAAAATCAGTTAAACTGATCACTTTAATCAGTTTTGACTAGCATGGCTACTGCTGTTTCACTGGAGTTTGTTGTAGTCTGTATGATCTGAGTTATCAGAAGAAATAATATTGATTATCCTGAGGATTTGCAATAACAGATAATATCGTCATCCCTGTGCTGATATTTAACTTATTTTTTGTTTGATTGCTATGACAACAGTGATGATTCATGTGTTGAGAAAAAAAGACATATGAAAGGGAAACATAATATTTGCTACAACCTTTAATTTAATGTGATCATGCTATCATGAAATTAAATGGGAGCGGTTTCTTGAGAATTCCTGGTGAACACACCACCTCTGGAAATATCTAGTGATCTTTTTGCTTCCTCTTCTACAGGAAAAAAATAAAATAAAATAAGGAAAGCCCTAAGTCATGGAGAGAGATACATCAGCTGGAAATGAGCTCCTGGAAAAATGCCTTATCTCCATAAACAGGATCCTCACCGCTGACCACTGAGTCCAACACACACACACATGCACACACACACACACACACACACACACACACACACACACACACACACACACACACACACAC
>JAOWBL010005118.1:0-10498 GCA_028564865.1 Zenarchopterus dispar | reverse complement strand
TAATAACTTTATAAAATAACTTTCAATAAATCATAATAAGAAAAGGCAAATGAATAAATAGGATATCTGCAATAACTAACAATAAAATGTGTTAACAAACAAGGCTAAAGAGAAAATCTAAGACAGGAAGTCTAAAACAGGATTAAAACACAGTTAAGAGTCTCTGCAGCTCTCAGGTTCTCCAGCAGGTTGGTCCATAAACATGGGGTGCAGTATTGAAAGGCAGCCTCACCATGGGTTCTGGTATTTAGTCTCTGGCATGGCTGTCTACTCTGGTTATTTCATGTAATGGATTTTTCTGTGCGCATATGATGACTTGTTCGAGAGAATGTTAAATAACCCTCTCAGGATTGAATGTAAATATGATGTTATAATGGAATCTTGTGGCTCACTGTACATGCTTTTATCACCAGCACTTTTGTAATTCCCTTTAAATTGGAATTGATTAGTTGTTGTTGCATCGCTTGCAAACTCTGCACCATGCAGCAGCTGGCCTTCTCACGGAGAAGAAACGGCATGAGCACTTCACTGGCTCCCTGTCAAGTTCCATTTAAGACTTTATTGTTTGTTTTTAAGAGTCTTAATGGCACAGCACCATCTTACTTGCCTGAGCTCTTGCAGTTTCACACTCAATCCAGAGCACTGAGATCGACCAAGATGCTCTTGCTTGTTCCAAGATCTAGGATGAAAAACAGGTGATAGAACTCTTCCTGGTTTTGCCCCCAAAATTATGGGACAGTGTCCCTTTTAATATAAAAGATACCGTGGCTATTGAATATGTTAAATTATTGCATTGGTACAAAGAGCTGAATCCCATATTTGATCCTCGGAGCTGCACAATGGCCCAATGACCAAATATAGCATTTCAAATAAAAAGCCTTTTGGGAAGGGACAGAGCAGACTTTACTCCTTGAGGATGTTTAGGTTTTCAAATATATGTATCACAGTGTTGTATATGTCCTGTTGGTCTGTTGTTGCAAGCGCAATCTTCTATGCAGCGATCTGTTGGGGCAGCTGTGTAAGAGTAAGAGACACCAAAAAAACTGAACAAATTGATTAACAAGGCAAACACAGTGGTGGTATTACTGTGGAGCCCCTGGAAGACGTGGAGAGAAGGCAGCCTTTTTTTTTACCATTATGGACAATCGTTCACACCATTTACACAACCTATTAGTCAGACAACAAACTTTATTTAGTAGGAAGCTTCTACGACTCTGTTGTAATAAGGACCATAATAGGAAATCATTGCTGCCCACTGAAATATCACTATGCAATAAGTCTTCTCCGTGTGTTGAAAGCAGATCAGTCCTTAGGACTTTTCTTTGAGTTGTAATTTACAGGTACATAATATTTAGATTGTAATTTATAGCCAAATTACAATCTGCCAAGCTAAATACAGCTGCCTATATGCTTCTGATATAAATCTTCTTTCTATCTATTAGTGATAGTATAGTATTTCTATAGTTAATGAAAACTAAGACTAACACTGAACTAATAGTGAATAAAATAATCCCATTAACTGAAAAAAATGAAGACTAAATAAAAACTAAAATTAACAATGCAAAACTAATTGAAACAAAATATAACTGCACATAAAATTAACTTCTTTTTTATTTTCTTTTTTTTTTTTTTAAAGATTTAAAAAAAAAAAAAAACACTTCTTTTTTATTTTCATTTCATGCCTGTTTTTTTATGTTTGGCATTTCCATCCATCCATTTTCTATACCCATTGGTTCCTCTACTGGATCACAGGGGTCTGCTGGAGCCTATTCCAGTTCATTAGAGGCAATAGAGGTACACCCTGAACAGGTCGCCAGTCCATCACAGGGCTACACATAGAGAGAAACAACCATACATACTCACACTCACACCTACAGCCAATTTAGAGTTCTCAATCAATCTAACATACATGATTTTGGACTGTGGGAGGAAGCCAGAGTACCTGGAGGGAACCCACGCAAGCACGGGGAGAATATCTAAACTCCACACAGAAAGACTCCTGCCAGAGTCTTTCAGTATCCAGAGTCGATGTTTGGGATTTCATTTTTCTAATTACTTTTAAAAAATCTAGTTATAATTACTCAATGGGAATATAAAGAGTTTTTGTACTGTATGGCACTGTGGATAGGATACTTTTTTTTTTTTTTTGCCAATATCTGTAAATCAATACCTCAATAACTCAAACTAAAATTAAAACTAACCAATTTTTCAAAACTTTTTAAACTAACTAAAACTAAAGTGAAATAATCAAACAAACTGAAAAACAAAATAAAAAAAAACTATTTCAAACATTTCAAAACTGACTTGTTGACTTATGTATATCCTGTGTAAGTCATGTATGATCCCTCTGTCTGACACAGTCTTGTGAGTCAGACATTGAACTCGTCCTGCCTGGTAAAACATTTTGCTGATAAAAAAGAACATTGCACTCAAAAACAAAATATGTCCATCAGGCTCTTCTATGGCCTGTCATCTGATTTTTCATGAAAATCTTCATAGTTCAAAAAAGGAGGATAGAGGTCAAACAGTGGGTAGGGATAAAAGATGGAGAGGCAGGATCTATTGACTCCAGCTGGAAGAATGATGTGTTAATTTACGAAATGGCTCCCTGAATGACATGCTCTCCAGCATAGGTGGCCCTGAACAAAATAATAGTATTTTTTCCTCTCCTAGAGTTTCTGAGATACAATGACTTCAGACACCAAAATAAATTATTTCCATGACATAAAAAGGGAATTTTTGCATAATGTTACCTTTAATGCAAATGTGAATGTGGTCCATCCAATTTATACAAAAAATAAATAAAAAATGATAAATAATTAAGACAAATAAATAAACTAGCTTTCCATAGTAAAATCAGGAGCTTTGCAGCCTAAAAGGAACCTTTCTGTGCTGATCTCGGGTCAAATTTTCCACCACTGATTTTTAGCATGTGTACAGTGAAGGTGCAAGAATGAGCTTCCTTCCACAAAACAAAAAGATGAACTGATGCATTTCTCAAAATGTCAAACTATTCCCTATTCTCCTAAAAGAAAAAAAATCCAAGTTCCCTTCTTTATTTTATCTCTCTTCTTTTACAATTCATCTCTTTGCCTGTTGTGGGAGCGGGCTCCAAGAGACAACCTATCACATCCTGTCATTATTTTCTGCCCCTGACACAGTCCCATAAAAACATCATGGACTGCATTTGATGACAAAAGTTGTGGCAAGATCAGGAGTATCAGCTGAGGTTTGAGTCCTACGTGGCAAAAAAAAAAAAGGAAGCAGCTTGCCAGAAGAGAATGTGTGCCTCTTAGTATACAGAACGAAAAATGTCTTTGTTATTTCTAGTGCAGGGGAGCTACAGTTGGCTGAGGGAAAGCTGTCAGCACCCCGGGACATGAGGGACATCATACAGTCACAGAAAAAGAAACTGGGACTCATCTAAGCAGCTACTTCTCCATTAAAAATAAACATAAATGCTCCCAAAGATAAAACAACTTGTCATTTAGAATAATCACCAAGCTGGTTGTGTTACAGAGGAGAAGAAAAACAGACCTAACACAAGCAGCATGTGGGTGTGAAACCTGCTCCCGCACTTGCCAAAAGGCATCAGGTGTGAAAAAGTCACATTAATTGTCTTCCATCTGAGTGAAACTGAGTTGTAGCAGTGTTACCATGACTACAAGTCCTAAGATGCACATTCTCAGATTTCCCCAGTCATCAGACTACGGGTGAACAAATTAGCTGAAAAGACCTGACGGGTTGTAATTGCTTTCAGATGTAGATGAAACTTTAATCTTTGCCCTTTTTATCTCACACTTGAATGCTTTGACCTCGCTGACAAATCTGTTTGTTTTTGTGCACATCCTTCTGTGCTGTCAGTGAGGCAGAAGAGTGGAAGAATTTGCTACCGCGGAAATTAAGTTCTCCACATGAAGAAATGAAAACACAGAGTCAGCCCATCTTTAACTAGACATGTTTCACTACAAGATTTCACCAAACCCGCCTTCCATAAAATTCACTGGGATAATTGAAATCTCAGAGCGGCTGTAAAGATTCCAGCAAATCAAATCAATAGTTATCTTGTATAAAATCTAAGCAATATAATTAGTAAATTCTGAACTTCCTACTTTTAGGTGTGCTGATAATTTCCTTAGAATATGATAGCAGCTAGACAAGTTATTAAAAAAAAAAACACTTCACTGTTCACAATTCGTATTCGAGATCCTGCCAAAGCAGACCAAAAACTGTATTAAATTAGGGATAAAATTGTCTTTATATCTCCACTGCAGTCGCCTGCTCACGTCTGACTGTGTCTGTATGTCAACCCACAGAGAGAATAATGCAGATAACACAGGTCTCTCCAGGGCTTTTCATTTATTCTCAATACACACATGCTGATCACTGCGGTCTTCAAATAGTTAACTGCACGTATTGGGCAGGCTTGCAAATTTTCAACTATCTGTACCCCCGTCATATAAACGATCAACACTGATTTTGAGGAGGCTGATATTATGAGGAGGTTGGATCTGCCTCTGTTTGCTTGCATTACTCCTGTTATACTCAGTCAGTGTTAACAAGTGAAAGGATGCAGACTTTGTGACATGTTATCCAATATAATCTAACACGCTTTTGGCAGTGATGGATGAGGCTCCATTCAGAGGCCCACAAATCAGATTAAACTTTGAAAATGGATATTGACTGCTATATATGCAGCCTCTTTGCTTTTACAGTTTAGTAACTTTATCCTCAGGTTAAATCTGCCTTTATGGAAAGCCCGTGTGAACTCCCCCACCCAGCCCCCAGCCCCCTTTTGTAAACACCATTAGCTGTCAGTCAGTTACTGACTCTGTTCTTGAGCCGAACCCAGGCTATAACACTGATACCCTACACCAAACCACATAAATGAATGCAAATGAAAGCTGGTGTTAGCAACTGTGACAGTAATTCTGACCTAAAATAGGATATTTCACACTCTTGAAGATGGAAAGAAAAAATTATGTCTCGTGTTCATGCTTCATACTGCAATAAAAGAAATTTCACAATAAAGGTTAATAAAGATACACTGACAGCATTGTCCAGACTTGTTTTTTTTTTTTTTTCTGAGAACGCAGCTTATATAACTACAACAACGTTACTGCGTCATCATGGCTACTTGGCGACATTCTTGCACGACATCTCTTCTTTTGCATGATTATGTAGTCATCAAATGATCATTGCGTTACACAAATGATTAGTGCTTTTACAAAGATGAGAATACACTTGTATTAATCAGGTTGAGGCTAACTCAGAATATGAAACTTCCCTGTTAACAATTACCTTAATCTAAGCAAGGCTGCTACTCTTATTATTTCAAGTACATTCACACTGATGGTTCTGTTGTATGTAATGGGCTCAAAATGGTCAGAAAATTGAATGTGGGTTGCTTGACACATCACACTCTCACTGGTCGCTATTTTTTTGACTTGGGAGAACTGGTGGGCAAAACTTATTCAACACCTTTTTGATCAAAATAGAGGAGAGCAGTCCGTGTTTAGTGCCAACAACGGTACTACTTTAATCCTTTAAAAAAGGGGGAGAGTGAGGAGAACTGGGTTTATTTTGTTTAGAATTTGTGATGGACAAAAAGTCAAATCTTTAGGGTAACATGGTAGCAACTCAAGTGAAGTCATTTTCCATTGATGCCAATTTTTATGTTTGGACAATTAGAGACGTGCAAGTGCGTAGTGTACTGCGTTAGACTGTTCCCTCAAAAGTATGGCAGTTTGAAGACAGCCAAGATCATAATCAAAATAAGAAAAAATCACATTCAGACAAGTAGAGCATATTAGTTGCATCTTTGCACACATGTAAACACCTTCATTGAAATTTATCATCCTGGCACTTTCAGAGCATTTTCTAGCACCAAACAGCCTTTAGTTTAAAAATACTGGTGGATGACAACAACAGCAAAGCAAAAAAAATACCACTATAAATACCACCACTTGATGCTTTTGCTAAATTATGAATAAAACGGTAGCATGGTGGCTTAGGGGTTAACATTGTTGAATCACAGCTAGACGGTTCCTGGTTCGACTAACGGGCCTGGCAGGAGTTGTCCTCCTGTGTGGAGTTTGCATGTTCTCCCCATGCTTGCGTGGGTTCCCTCCAGGTACTCTGGCTTCCTCGCACAGTCCAAAAACATGTATTTTAGGTTGATTGAGAACTCTAAATTGCCCATGTGTGTGAGCGTGCATGGTTGCTTGTCTCCGTGATGGACTGGCGACCTGTCCAGGATGTACCCCTGCCTATTATCTGTAATGAACTGGGATAGGCTCCAGCAGACCCCCGTGACCCTAGAGAAACCAACGGGTATAGAAAATGAATGGATGGATGCATCTTGTACAATTAGTGTATTCCAGAAATAAAAACAGCAAAAAGAGAACAAATCAAAACATTTCAAACTAAATAATGCTTTAAAAATCAATCGCTGCATTGAAACAAGCTGCAGAATTTTTCATGTTTTTTTTCCCTCAGTGAAGGAGTGTCTGTCAAACTTCACAGGAACAAGGAGAGCCTGAAACTGTAAGAGTTAATGAAAATTTAATCACACATCAAAGGCTGATTTAGTCTCTGCTTGTCACGCCTACAGAACAGTGTGTTGGACCACACATATGTGTGATTCGCTTTGCTGCTACAACAATCAGCCTCCTGACTGCTCGCAGGCTCTGTCACCGCTGGCCTGAGACAAGCACATTCACTAAAGAAGAAGCCACATCCTTGATACCTCCCACCAAGATCGCATCACTGAAATCTGGATTTAGAGCCCTTCTGCTTTTTGTGAGTATTGGAGCAGAACTTCATTTCTATTCTTATTCTCCTGTAAACCGAGCTGCATTTTGACACAGGATACGCCAAACAGACACACAAGCAGTTGTTATATTGGTTGGAGTCTCCCAACACATTTAAATTTCTACTTTTTAGATTTCAGTTTTTCTCTAAATTTGTAATATAATTCATTGAGTCTGCATGCGTGTGGAATACTGAGTGCAGGTATGACCGAGAGGATACACACCTTGACAATCTCTTGTTTTGTTTGTTTATTTTCTTTTTATACAGTCTGTGTTTAATTCTCATTGGTAAAAAAATAATCATAATAATAACTGCATTACCTCAATTACTGCCCTGAATAAGTTGAGTTAATTTTGAATTGCTGTTTGTACGTATTTGAAGAAGACTGTATCTTTTAATAAAATGCTAATACCACTAGTATTACTACTCATAAGAATAATAAATAAATATCTAAATGAATGAATGAATGAACTGGGAATCCCTATAATAATTTTATTTGTAACCTGAAAGTTACCCTAAATGACCATGATAAGTAATATTTATGTGCATCCTGGGATATTCATAACTCTGTGATGTCTGCTGTAGACTAAAAAAGAAAAAAAAGAAAGAATCTGCATAATATGATTCTGTTCAGCCAGACAAAAGAGCATCATAACTGAAGATAAAGTTTAAGAGCAATAACATACTTGATCTGTAACATTAGTTGAATTCACTTAAAAGGAATCCATAGGCATATTTTATTTAAGTCCCTTTTGAGTGTAAGTTTCATGAATCATGCGTTTGATGTTCAAAGCCTTAAACAAACATTCTGACCTAGATGCAAAATGAATAATTTCTGGCTAACAGCATCTGTCAAGCAGATGGAAAGCAATGATCTGCTGAGAGAGAATGAAGCTCATTTCTGGCCACCTCGCTCTCAACTTATCAGGGGTTCATACGGCACAATAAGCTATAATCCCCAGTATATTGCTTGAAAAAAACTCCATCAGTGGTGTATGTCTGAATATCTACAGTACCTAATAAGAGCAGCCTTGGTAAGCAGACTGGCTGCCACATTAAATCGCAGAAGCAGGCTTCTCTTTAACAATTTAGTTGTGCTTACTTTTTGAAGCACTTCTCGTACAAGACTGTAATCACAATAGAGTACCTTGTGACCTTGTGCCGTATGAAATGTACAGTCTCTTAAAAATCCATTTTCTGTTTCATGAACTCACTAAAAGACAGAGGTTGCATTTCTAATGAGTTTATAACCTTTTTTTTCTCTTACCTTACGGGAAGCTGCAGATGCATGCAGATGTATGCAAAAACTACAAGGAACAGCTTTTGGAGAACCTGGATACCTCACAGTGATATTACAAAAAGTAAAACATCTGGAGAAGTACAATATTTTCATTTTCTTGACATGATCACAGTTTTATTGGCAGGTTTTGTGCAGGAATATTTCTCAGCCAGAGATGGTTTAATACATATATAAACTTTGGCTAGGGAAAGTTGCTTCTTGGAGTCTTTTATACTTAACATTGAACTCACTGACAGCAATCAATCTTTGTAGTCTTGATATCACATTACTGCAACTCAATGCCCTTTTGTTAACATATCTATGTGGAAGTATCTGAGACACTATTTCAATGCTATTCTTAATGTCTTATTATGACCCTGATGAAAGCTACAAGCTGAAGTGCTCTGCTTGGTTATTCAAAGTGTTACAAACTACAAGTATTGCATGGATATAGACTTCTTTAGCAATTTTAACTCAGATTAAACAATAAAAAGGATGTGGTGTACTAACTGGTGAGACTAAGAAGTTCACATAAGCAGAATTTTATTTTGAGTCTATGCAATGTCAGACCTGATTGTTATATCTGACATACATGGATTAGTGACATCATTAAATTTCCTAAAAAGTAAAACAAATCACGTAGAAGAATATTTCCAGTTATGAGTCAGTAAGCAGATTTCCTTGAGATGGTCAGCTAGAGACTAACAGGTGATATTTGAGTCTCAGTCATTTATAGTTCATCAGCTCAAGTCTATGAATCATAGGAGAGTTCAAGCTTCAAAAAAGGGAGAGGAAAATCAATTTAGGATTCATATCATTGATCAAAGGCTTACACCAGAGAGTGATGCTAATGTGAGAAGGGCACAAATGTTGATAAGACACATTTCTGAATCAAAAAGGAAGCAAGACTCGTGCAAGACTCGTATAGAGATAAGGAGTTCTGAACAGGGTTGAGAGTAAAAGCTCATGATCTTAGTGCTGAATGGAAATAAGTGCCGCCTGTGCAACCACGTCAGAAAATGAAGTCCCAACTTTGGCATCCAGCCAGAACTCTTTCACATGATGGAGCAATTTGGCCAAACCACAGAGGAAAAATATGAACTTCACTGTTTAACTGACCTGAATGAATGAATGAATGAATGAATGAATGAATGAATGAATGAATGAATGAATGAATGAATGAATGAATGAATGTCCATAACAGAGGCTGGATCAAGTAAGATTGGAATTCGCAAAGGCACATCTTTATCCTACTAAATGCTCAAAGAAGAAGCGAAAGCTCAATTTCCAACGATGCAGAACCACCTGTGCCATTACTAAATACAATGAAGCAGATCCGTCTTGTGCTACGCTTGCATATTATCCACCACGACAGCCTCCCTGAAACATTTATGCAATATAAAAATCTGGTCCCTGCATAACGGGCGTAGCAATGAAGTTTGCCTCAAAATATATTGGAAGAAATAAACGTGAAGCACATTGGTGCTGTTTTTATGAGACAAGGTTGCAAAATGATCCTGCTGTCTGTAACACGCTCAGTCATGCTCAGTGGTGGGAGTTACTGCGAAAAGGGATCATGAAAGATTAAATGTGATGTTTAACTATTAGATATAGAACATAGTATAGGTCCTTTAAAAAGTTTCTTCTTTTCTAATGTAATTTAAATAGGTCAAACTGTGAATTATTATATTTTATCTGTCTTTTGATATCACTTAAACAAGGGATATTGCTAAAAGAATTAATAATTACGTCAAGTAGCAGAATATGTGTGATTGATAATGATATGATCTAATCTGTTGTGTCTGTTATAGATTCCTTACTATTTACCAGTTTTTGAAAATAAAAAGGACACATATTAATCTCGCAAATTTTCATTGCTTTATTTTCTAGTTCCAGTTATTTATTTTTTTACATTAAAAAAAAAAAATTAAGGAACCTGGATACACCAAAGGGGCAGCATGGTGGCTTTGTGGTTAGCACTGTTGAATCACAGCAAGAAGGTTCCCTGGTTTGCCTCCCGGCAGGAGTCTTTCTGTGTGGAGTTTGCATGTTCTCACTGTGCTAAATTATCACTTCTAAATTCCTATTTTTTTATTCAGTATAATAAAGAAAAAAATTATTACTTTTTGACAGTTGTATTAGATTCCCAATTCAAGTTATACAAGATCATATAAGATTTAATGGGTTCTGCAGACTCTGGGAAACCAGTGAGCTCACAATCAGAAGTAGACTGTCAATGACACAGAGTTAGTGGGAGCTACTGAACTGAGATTGGGTTGCAGCTTTTGACAAAGCATCGCACAAATAACAACAGATCTCCTCACTTTTCAAGATACTCAATTATGTCTCAAACCTTGGACTCCATGGATGGATGGATGGATGGATGGATGGATGGATGGATGGATG